>KQ061692.1:58348-100586 GCA_001008035.1 Atkinsonella texensis
CCCCCCCCCCCCCCCCCCCAAAACCCACAACCCGCCCAGAATTTGCACAGGAATTTCACGGAGCACGACGTCGAAACCACCTCAACCTCCCATACTAACCACATACCCGACCACGCAGCAGGACAAAAATGAAGTTCCTCAAGGTCGGCCGAGTCGCCATCATCACCCGTGGCCGATATGCCGGCAAGAAGGTACGAACTTTTCCTTCAATTCGCTCGAGGGAGGAATGAGGAGGGAAAAAAAAAAAAAAGTTTCAGTCGCTCAGTTCTTTCTCCGTCGACGGAAAATGTAATCCTCTGCGGAATGAGGTCGAGCTGCGACGCAACGCAACGCATTCTATAAGAATGGCGCTACCAATTTCATTGCAATGCGTCCATGCTCAATGGCAAAATTCGTCAACAGACTGCGACGCGGGGACCCAGCGAAGCCTCATATCCTTCTCTCCTGCAAGACTAAAACAGCTATACCTTTGGTTTTTTTTTTTTTTTTTTTAAAAAAAAAAAAAATAATATTAAAAAAATAATATTAAAAAAAACCAGATGCTAACTCAGACCACCAGGTTGTCATCATCCAGCCCGTCGACAACGGTAACAAGCCTCACCCCTTCGGTCACGCCGTCGTCGCCGGCATCGAGCGCTACCCCTCCAAGATCACACGCCGCATGTCCAAGAGCCGCCAAGAAAAGCGCTCCAAGATCAAGCCGTTCATCAAGGTCATCAACTACAACCACCTGATGCCCACGCGATACACCCTCGAGCTAGAGGGCCTCAAGGGCGCCATCTCCGGCGAGACCTTCAAGGAGGTCTCCCAGCGGGAGGACGCCAAGAAGAACGTCAAGAAGGTCCTGGAGGAGCGCTACACCAGCGGCAAGAACCGCTGGTTCTTCACCCCTCTGCGTACGTCTCCTGATCCCAAGAAACACAATTCGCAAGCAGGAACCCACATCCTAGTCCCCTTCCTCAACTGAGAATCATCCGCTTGCAAACCAAAGTCTCGGGAGTGAACTCGCAAGCTAACTTCTTGCCAGGTTTCTAAGCATTGCACGGTTAGGTAGGGAGTTGGTGGAACGGGATGTGAGGAGCACGACGAAACAAACAAAAAACATCACATTTTGAAACCTAGTGTGAAGTCTTTGTTTCGGCGTGTTCGACTTGGAGCCTCGGGAACTACGGTTGTTTTTTTTTTGCAATTGGGTTTATTATGAAAAGATTCTTTGATTCTTTTCGTAAACGTTTCAGATGACAAATTGACCAAACAAAAACAAAACCTCTGGCATGCAGATTCATCCTTGTGATTTGTGAAAGAGGGTGTTGGGATAGAGTATGATACGTTGCGAGGACAGAATGGTTGTGACCCGTGGTGTTTGATGCGGTGCTCTCATGGACAGTTCATGGACATTTCATAGACATTGGCGAGGTTCTCCAAGGGTGGCCACAGGAATATATCATGCTGCAGTCGCGGATTGTGACTTGTGTCAAAGTGATTGTTCGGCTGACACGCATAGAAAAAAGCTGGGGGTGCAGAGCCTGCTACGGTAATCCGTTATTGGAATTCAATCAACAGACTCATGCATCACGGAAGGCTAGCACTGGAGGTTATAGACCTGTAAGAGATTTACTTGCCACCACCAAACAAAGCACATGGTTCATTTCCACATTTCTGTAACAAAGTAACGAGAATTTAACGCCGTCTAAAGTACATCAAATTAGACACCCTTTCATGATGCAGGTTTCCCTGTTTTCTCCACTGACTAAGCGCGCCTGCGCCCGGCGCTCCAAGTTTACTCCATGAGTTATACACATTGAGACGCCTTTCAGTCGCCCAAAATTTCCGCGACCTCTCCAAGTTTCCTGGGCATAACGTTCGAATCCAGCTTATTCCTGGCAAAAACCGTGCCAGTGAAAAGTCCAGTCCAATGCCATTCGATGGGTTTCTGAAGAGGAAAGTAAAGGTGAAAAAGAAGAAACAAAAAGAAACAAAAGAACAAATTTTAGAACAAGAAATTGCAAAAACTCAAAACAGAAGTAATATAGAAGCTGGCGACTATCGTCACATTGCACGGAATTGTGTGCCGCGAAGCTACCATCTGCTGGATAATGGCTGAACGCCTCTAAGTCAGAGACTTTTGTTAGACATGTTCGATGCGCTTTAGTGAGCGCCAGACTTTCCAAGACGATTGGCTACTTCGCTGGTAAGCCTGCTAGGATCATAGGCGTGTGAAGGAGCCATGACGGTGAATAGTGAGAAAAAAATCAAGACGGACAGGACAATAATGGCAAGCTTGCGCAATATGGGCTTGCGGGCACCAAACTCGGCCCATTGTCGGCCAGCCTCACCCATGTAGCCCTTGATCTGGTCATAGCCGAGCTTGTAGTAGACCATGCCACCGAGCGCAATGGAGTAACCAAAGAACTGAAGACCGCTGACGGGAGTCCCCCAGATAATCATGGAAGCAATGACAAGCATGATATCCTTGAGGACACCACAGAGCGTCAAGACAACGGCAGAGGTCTTGCCAATCAAGAACACGACCGAGACGTTGAGCATGAAAGCGCAAAGACCGTTAAGGAAGAAGGTGAAGAGACCAACATTGTACACCTCAGCCATGGTGACCCTGGGGATCTCCCATACGAGGGCAACGGCACCATTCATGACGGCGCAGATAGGAGCAAAGTAGTAAAGCGAGACGAGAGGATCCATCTTGAAATCGGCAGAGCTCAGGAGACGCTGGACCATGGTAAGGCGGAGAGCCTCAAAGATGACGCCACCAATCTGGAACAAAACTCCGATCAAAACGAAGTTGATCTCGCCAATGGAAGCAATAATGACACCAACGACAATGGCGGAAACGTTGAGGAATTGTTTCAGGTTGGGCTGAGAGACACCCAATGTCCATCCAGAGATAAGCACAGCGACAGGGGTCGTGGCTTTGAGCATCTGAATAAAGGCAACAGAGAGATAGAGGTACGTCAAGTTGCCGCAAATCAAACTCAAGCTGAAGAAGACGCCAATGGGCACGACCGCGCGCAGATAAACACGGCCAGTCATTTTGACGGCCTTTCGACCATCAAGGAGAGTGGTGAATCGGGCCATGAGCTGGGTGACGATAGTCGCAAAGCTCAAGTGGTACGTAGTGAGGATAACAGGGTAGCCTGCAAGTATAGCCGGTCAGTACGATCCACGACTGCCTGCAACGGCACCAGAGTCTAGGAACAATTGCCACGTACGGAAGTTCAAGGTGTCCAGAACCCATTTGTTGAAGAGAATGACGGAAGAACTGAATCCAATCCAGACACTGTAGTTGAGAGGTCCATTAGCACGAACCCGCGGCTGGCGATGGAGCGTTGCTGGAAGCATGATTTCAATTGAATCCTTACATGACGTAGAATACCGGGTGCACCACAGACTTGGCAGGCTGAGGGGCTTCGACCTGCGGGTTGACGGTAGGCAGGACGGGTTCCGGGCGGGACATCTCGTCTGAGACGCGGGACTTCTCGTCGGACATGGTGGCGATGGCGACGGTGTCAATGTGGTGAAGCAGAAATTGGTGGTTACTGATGCGAGAAAGTGCGGTCGAGGCCCTGGGGACCAGGAGAAGGCGTGGTATTGAAGTTTCCCAGAAGCGCAGACAAAGTTTTTCTTGGGGCGAGGGGACGCGCAAACGAGCGGACGGACTGCCGTGTGTCCTGTAAAAAGAGGCGCCGGACCGTACAGGCAAGTAAGTATTGGCTCCCAGAAAGGGAGGAAAGGGAGCGTGGATGCGAGCGGCTAGGTGATGCGACAGGCGATGCCTCGGCGAAGATCGAAGAAGAGAAGAAGAACCAATTTGAAGGAAGTTAATAAACTGGATAATGGTAATTAGAAGTCAAGGAAGCCTGCACGGCAGCAACCACAGCAGCAGGGCAAGGGAGAAGAGGGAAACAAAGTTGGTAATAAAGGATGCAGAGGTTCCAAGGGCCAAGTTTATTCCCACCAACAAAGCTAATGGAAGAGGGAGGGGGGGAGCAGGGGAATGGAGTGGTGACGAAAGGGGTGGCGGCAATCAAAATGAAAAAAGCAGCGACCGACCACTGGGAGAATTTCCATGATTTTTCCTTCACCCCCCTAGCTACTTTTAGCAACAAGTATTCTTTCCGTAGAGGTGGGTGACTGGGAGGCGGGTGACAATTTAACTGACAGGTCCCGTCCAGGCACATATGGCGCAGAGCCTGTCAGGAAAAGCGTCACCCGCGTGGCTGGGGGGGGGGGGGGTGCTCCACTGGTACTACGTAGTAAGGGCAGCCAGATGCCTATGGTGGCAAGAGGGGCGTGGGCTCAGCTTGCGCAATCCCCAGTTTCATCAGTCCCAGCAAAAGAAAGAATGAAGATAACGCAGCAAAGAAAAACACTCTTCCACCGGCGAGAGAAAGCTGCAGGGCAAAAGTACCAGTGGTCCATGCCATGTCGCCATGCCTCGTGCAGAGTGCAGAAACAGAAAGAATATGTTACTGCAAGCCCACATGCGCCACCCGGCATGCACCTCCTGCTTGATATCGACCACGGTTGCACGGACAAAAGAGGGAGGAGGAGGTTGGTGCTCTCAGCTTCCCAGCCAAAGTAAGGCTGCAGACGGCACCGTGGCAAAATGATAATCTATTCTGCCATGGATGGATGGTGAATAAGGGGGTGTGCAATTTCTGGCACGCTTTGTTTTTCCAATATGGCATATGACCCGGTGATTTTTTCAGACGAACCAGTGCGTAGAAGGCTGTCGTTATTGATGGACTTCCGTTGTAGCAGCTTCCCGGGGCAGTCGCATACCCAACCAAGGTGCCAGGCACTTGCCCATTTCACCTCTGGATGCTAACGAAATGCTCCAATGACGACCCAGATATGCAAATGCAGCTTATCAGAGCAATTTTGGGACGGCCTGACGGGCAAGAAGAACTCTGGTGCATTGGGCACTTGGCCGCTGCACACCATCTTCATTCCAGGGCTCGACGCTGTTAGTGGTCGGTCTGGTCTACTCCGTACACCCACCCACTTTACGGAGGGATATGTACATACATATGTACATATAATTCTTTGCGTGGAGGCCGTGGTATCTGGGTATCTTGGACCTGCAGGGCATCCAGACATTTCTCCGTAATAATACGCCGCAGCAGATAACAGATGGATGGGTAAAGAAAGAGAAAAAGTAGCCGGTTATTGTTACAATTCTAGGTCCTACCTGGGTGCCCAGTCTGGCTTGGATCAAGTCCGTCCTATCAGACACATGCATGCCGCCCACGTTGAAATATAGCCCTGTTACGCTGTTAATACACGGGATGAATGCCTGGGTAACCCATTGATGACGGCGACGGCCACACACAAGGCCACGCCGCCACTGCACGGCTGACGCTCGCGACTCCTACTCCGCACTCAACCCTAATCCCTCCCGCTCCACATAAGCACCTGGCACCTAGCTCTTGAATCACGCCCGCCATCGAAGCAGTTACAAAATATGTACGACCGGAGGCATTTTCGACTAATAGATAAACTGGCATGCAGCTTGATGCATTCTTTGTCGCGCCCCGGATTGTCTTCGCGTGCGACGCACATCTCGGTTGGTTGACGCCAGGTGTCGCCAGTACTGTATTACATGCAGAGTAATAATGCAGCAGTTGTGGTTCCCGTATTATTGCATCTATCCTTTTTTTTTTCTGACTCGGGTGTCCCAACAAAGGGGCCATCGTCGCACCTGGCTGTTGTCTGGAGTATATAACGTGTTACGCGGACCATCATTTAATATTAATTAATAAATTGTCACCCGTGCGTGTGGGTGGGTGTTTAGTCAGATCGCTTCCTCCATTGACAGGGCTGTCACGTGATCCATACAATGTCAAACAGTGCTCGCTCCCGCGTCGATCAAGGCGGCAAGTCCCCATGAAAGTTTTTAATAAAGATTTCTTTTTTTCTTTTTCCACCTCATGGTAAGAGTGTCTTTGGCGTTGCATGGTGTGTACCGAATGCAGCCGGCCGTCCATAGTGCAAAGTGCAAAGACGAAGCTTTTTTATCTGCAGCCAGAGCAAGGGAGCATTCCTGCCAGTCTGCCCATTTTCAATCCAAACCCCGACCATTTTTGGCTTGGCGTCTTCCATGGTTGACGCGTACAGCCTATCATGGAGCGGCGCTGTCTGGTCTGTTACTTCCCGTCGTAATTGATTATTACGCGGCAGAGGCGATCTGCAATGGTTTGCTGTCTCTGCCCGCTGCAGTTGACGCGGCGGCCAGTGGGAATTCGCCATGTCTGTTGAACAATGGACCAGGTGTTAGTCCCCTTTAAAATTTACGGAGTAGAGCCCACTGTGATTGCAACGCACAAACCAGAGGAGTATTAGCGCGGTCAATCTGGAAGGGCATGCATCCACTTACTCAGTCTGGTGCCTATCGCCGCCAATGACGTTTCGTGGCTCTGTGGGCGCCCACAGCAGACGTGATTGGCTTCGGTACCTAGGAACAACAACCCACGGCACAAAAGTCCATCTTGATCTGCCATTGATTGTTTCAGGATTCTGAAGCGGTGAGATCCTGACGTGGAGAAGTAACTCATGGGGACAACCCATGGGGACAACCACCTAGTCTACTTGTCGGCAAAACAAGGAGATCTTCCCCTGAATATTTAAGCGACACGGCACGGTGCCTGCTCGATGAAATCACGGGTAGCTTCCCCCCAAAAGCGCTCTACCCTTACCTGCCATTCATTCGTTCAAGTACCTCCATAACTTTGCGGTTGAGGCTAACCTCGTTTGCCATTGTTTGCTGGTCAAGCACGAGCGGTCCATTTCGTCGGATGGATTTGGTTGAACACGTACCGCTGAGGTTGCACGTGTTGGCCACAAGCGGGAATAAAGCGAGGAATCTTCGTGTGCAAGAAGGGAGGGGAGCCTTGGTTTTATGACTTGATGTGCACACATCCAGAGGGAGGCGAGGGAGGCTTGGGAGGGCTTGTCACGAAAAGGAAAACGCCATGGGTTATTGCCCATCAAGTTAACCCCAACCCAAAGTCCTCCTCCACCACAGAGTGGGCATCCCGCCTGGCCCGCGTAATAAATTGAATATCGATATCGTCGCAGCCAGTCAAGCAATCAATGTACACTCGCCTCCACATATTCATGTCATTGCAACGGCGCATCACTTCAACAGCCACGGTGCTTACGGAGTGATCAGGACTTCACATGCAACGAGCGACATTTTCCAAGATTTGCCACAGGCAAGATCGCCAGTGTGCGCCACTGAGGCGGTTAGGAGGATTCCCGCATGACGCTCGCCGGCACTGTACTGTTGTCCTGTTTCTTCCTGTTCGGAACATGAGCGACGCAACGGGTCCTTGTCCGATCATGACGACGGCGCAGGAAATTACGAAAAATGGTCAATCATCAATCAATCAATATCCCTGGCACGCAAGCAGAGCAGCCAATCTTGCTGGCCCCTCCCCCCGGACATAGTGTGGCACTTTGGCACTTGTGGAAGCAATGGAACGCAGCTGCAGTTTGCTGTGCAACATCGTTCTTATCACATTACGTCCTTGGTTGCATCCTGACCAGTTTGCATGCATCTCTGGACGGCGACCACGACCACGACCTCGCAATTGCACAAGTTTCGAAGGCGTCTTTTCAATGGAGCAGCGACGAGAGGGACAGGTAATCGGGAATCCAGGCATTGGCATCGGAGAACGAACTACTGTTTTGTCCAAGCTCGATAGCCGAATGTTTTTGTTTCATTGGGAGGAAAAGTCTCGTTTTGCAAAACAAGCAGATGTTCTGATTAGGAACGGAATCGAAGATCTAGACATGGGGCGGCTGTTCCGCAGATTGTGTCTGCCGGGGACATGCATTACCTGATTGGGCGATACTGCGGATATGGACAATTAGGCCGCAATCTTAAATGTGGCAAGGCGAATGTACTAGGTAGGTACCTAGGTAGGTAGGTATGTGTGGAGTATGGCAGGCAGCAAAGAAGGGGCTGATCTCAATGTACCCCACCTAAAGTGCTCCGTAGGCCATTTAGTGCCAGATTGGCCAATGAAGTTGCCAAATGGTTGTTCAGACGAGACATACATCACCGCACGGCGTGTCTTGCAGGAATGTTGCGCTGGAAGTAGTGATTCCGCTTCAAGGGGCCGAGGAATTAAATACAAAAATTATGTAATAGCATCATCAGGAGTGATTTCGAGATGGACAGCATCTCATATTCCAAGGAAGGCATACTCTCCATTGAAACAGGCACCAGGCTATTCTATGTCAACTTTTGTGAATGAGGGTCTGCTTGCTTTGAATACTTGAATACAAGAAGGTGGTGTCTGCTCGATTGGTATTCCCACGGACCAGCCCAGGGGGGGCACAGAAGCGCAACTAAGTTACTTGCCGAGTAAGTAGGTGCCCGGTACCTATCCTACCCCTCTCCAGGGGTGTGGGTGCCTAGGAAGGTATCTACTAGGAAGGTACCTGGGTATTACTGCACTTGCACTGCACTGCACTATGCTGCGCTACAATGCATAAATGAGATAAGAAGATATTAGTCTACAGCCGAGACCTGGCTGGTTAGGGCGGCCCGAGACAGCGAACTTGGCTGGCACTTTGCTAGAGACTATGGAGTAGAGGAAAATAAAGCGGCTTGGACATTTCATCCATGTCTTTCCACGTCCCTCCATGTCCTCGCGTGGGGCAGCGAGGTCTCGGATTAAATGGATTAAATTAACCACCCCTTGCCCACCGGGCCACCCTTGTCGCTTGAACCCCCTTTCCCCTGGGACCCAGAATAACTTTAGCCCCTCCATCGGCTCTCACCGTTTCTGTTCAGACCAAACGTGTCAAGGGAATTACCACGCGCCTGCTTCCTGAGCTGCAAACTCATTCTCTTCCGCACACCAACCCCGTTGCTTGATTTGTATCTCAGTGTGAAGCTGTCGACGACGACCTTCTAGTATACACGGACAATTTGGTTTTTTTTCCCTCTTCTTTTCCTTCGTCGCTACGCACCTTTCTTCACCCCCCACGACACTCCCCACTATGGGTGCCGATATGTGAGTTGCTCTTCTGCAAAAAATCTGCGTCTCCTGGTTCAGCGAGCGTTACTAGGAGACAGACAATATGGCATGTGAAACTTGTTGCTTACGAACCCACCTTCCTTTAGTAATGTTGACGTCCTCGTCATTGGCATGGGACCTACTGGTCTGGGTGCTGCCAAGCGACTCAATCAGATTGTGAGCCCCTCACCGCCACGCCGTTCCTGTCCCAATACGCCATAACAATCCATCGCTGATACATTCTCCATTACAGAATGGCCCCTCGTGGTTAATTGTCGACTCTTCAGATAAGGCTGGTGGTCTTGCCGGTACCGACACCACTGATGAGGGCTTCGTAAGTGCTCTTCTGTCCCTAAAGGAGGGGTTTTTTTTTTTGTAAATACCTAGCTACCACAGTTTCTTTCCGGGAAATTTTTGGCAAAATGGCTAACAGGAAATCATCAACAGTTGTACGATGTTGGCGGCCACGTCATCTTCTCTCACTACCAATACTTTGATGACTGCCTGGATGAGGCGCTCCCGAAGGAGGAAGACTGGTACACTCACCAGCGCATCTCGTATATTCGTTACAAGGGCCTCTGGGTTCCCTACCCGTTCCAGAACAATATTTCCATGCTGCCCAAAGAGGACCAGGTGAAGGCTATTGAGGGCATTATTGACGCTGCCATGGAGTGCCGCGTAGCCAACACGAAGCCCAAGGACTTCGACCAATGGATTCTGCGAATGCTGGGCGAGGGTATTGCCGACATGTTCATGCGTCCCTACAACTACAAGGTTTGGGCAGTTCCCACCACCAGGATGCAGTGCGAGTGGCTTGGTGAGCGTGTCGCCGCCCCCGATGTCAAGATGCTCACCAGGAACGTCATCCTGAACAAGGTTGCCGGCAACTGGGGACCCAACGCTACCTTCCGATTCCCTGCCCATGATGGTACTGGTGGCATCTGGACCGCCGTCGCCGACACTCTGCCCAAGGAGAAAAAGCGCTTCGGCAGGCAGGGTGAGGTCACCAAGGTTGACGCCGAGAAGAAAATTGTCCACTTCGCCGACGGTACCACCATTGGCTATGGCAAGCTTGTCAACACCATGGCTGTCGACCAGCTCACCGAGAAGATGGGCAACCAGGAGCTTCAAAACTTGGTCAAGGGCCTCTTTTACAGCACCACTCACGTCATTGGTGTTGGTATCCGTGGCGAGCGCCCCGAGCGCATCGGTGACAAGTGCTGGGTAAGTTGGTTAGACTTTTTGTTTGCACTCGAAGAATAACAAAGGACACGGGCTAATTGATTTGAACACCAGCTATACTTCCCCGAGGATAACTGCCCCTTCTACCGTGCCACCATCTTTTCCAACTATTCCCCTCACAATCAGCCCCAGGCCGATGTCAAGCTGCCTACCTTGTACAAGGCTGACGGCACCAAGACTTCCTCTGAAGCTAAGGAGGGTCCTTACTGGTCCATCATGCTGGAAGTTTCTCAGTCTTCGATGAAGCCTGTCGATGTCAAGAACTTGCTCAAGGACAGCATCCAAGGACTCATCAACACCCAGATGCTGAAGCCGGAGGACGAGATCGTCTCCACTTACCACCGTGCCTTCGACCACGGCTACCCTACTCCCACACTGGAGCGTGAGGGCGTCCTCAAGCAGCTGTTGCCTAAGCTGCAGGATATGGGAATTTACTCCCGCGGTCGATTTGGCAGCTGGCGATACGAGGTTGGTAACCAGGACCACTCGTTCATGCTTGGCGTGGAGGCTGTTGACAACATTATCAATGGCGGTGTTGAGTTGACTCTCAACCACCCCGACTTTGTCAACACTCGCAAGAATACTGAACGACGTCTTGCGCAGTCCTTCAACTTTACCAGCTCTGCTCAAACCAACAGAACCAACGGCACTGACCTGCCCATCCGCGAGCGCGCTTCCGCCAGCGGTGACCACAGCCGCAAGTCCTCTAAGCCGGCCAAATAGTTGACTGTTTTCAGGTGTGAAAGGCACCTTGCGGCAAGGCTTTAGCTAGATTTTTACTCTAATGTAGATTGGACGATTGCAAGGATTGTCTCAATTATGGGCGATTCCTACGTTTCGGAACTGCGCCTTGAAGTATGATCATTCAGGGTCGGGGAATTATGACGTGGAGATTCGACGAATCTAATCGATTTTCATACCGGTTTAATGCAACAGAGGGGTTATTCAAAGAGGGCAGGGGCAGCAATTTAGAGCGAAGACGACAGAGCGGTATAGCCCGCGATGAGGGAATCTCATCAGCTTTCGGGTGACGGACGGACGGTTTGGGATAGAACTCAATAGGCTTCCCTCCGGCTTTGGGATTTCTGATCGTTCGGTAGCTATGGAGCTGAAGGGCTCCGACTGAGAGATGCACTGGCTGCCTGTCTATATCAGTTGTGTACAGGATGAATTCAAGTGTATTTCGCGGGATGACCAACAGTGACGGGTGATGAGATGTGATGGCTATGTCTTGCGGTCGGTTTGGGTGCCATGTTCTACTAGCTACTAATTATAATTATGACTCGCTGTAAGAGGTGTTTCGATTATACATTCGGAATGACTTTCTAAGTCGTTGGAATATAGTGATTGGTCAAGGCATCTGACCCAAGTACCGCCTTGGGCAACAGCAAACTTCGTGCGTGGGAATCGTACGTCAATACTAGACTCCAATATGGCCAAATTTGTCTTCGATGGGACCACCCGCGGGTATTTAGTCGAAGAGTTTTGCTTCCTTACAAGCTCACTAACTGTCTGGACTAGACTTATAGTAAGTTGTTAGCATGATGAACTGGTAGTTATAGGGTAGGGCGGCAAGCCGGGATTGTCAATTATAATGCGCGCTTGACTCCCCTGCTCCGCCCAATCGAAATCGGGCGACCCCGGGAGTGTCGGACGTCGATTCGAGCTGTCTTTTGGATACTTGTTGGAAGAGGGGCCGTATGAAGTGCTCGATGAAAATACGATGCGGGTGCTCGACGAATATCTGGTGAAGAGTGCACTTCTCGGCTCCTTTAAGACGTCGCCCATATTCATTGTTACGCTGTCGCAGTGCCATGCGTGGAAGTGCACTTATCGCGTGGCAGAAGCGAGGGAAGCAAATTGCAGTTTCTGTAAGCTACCCGAGTTTAAATCACGTCACCCGTATAGAAACTGCATGATATTTCGTGCCCCTTTGAGATCGCCGGCGGTTGTTCCTGAATTGCCCTTGTCAACCCTCCTTCTGTGCAGCCGCCCCCAGATCAACGATCCATGCATCGCCACATACATCAGGAATCACATTATCCGCCTTGGCATCGCCCCAGATGATACCAGCTTCATGTAGCGCTTCTAGGTTCTGTTTCTCTCTGGTGCTCTCAGGTGTCCTGGCCATCTTGCGCGATGCCACTATTCGGGCAGTAAGTACTCCAGGCCCAATATTGGCTTCAGCAATCTGCCCGTACTTCTAGTCTCTTTCCTCCCTAATTCTTCGCCTACTGCTTCAAAAGTTTTAAAGTGCTATTTTTCACACGTACCGGGCGAGGTTCATCATCGAATGTTGTTAGGATCATCGCTCAGGACTTCAATCTCCGACGATGGGAATATTGGAAATTCTTTCCATGCGTTTGGGTTGTGTTTACAGTCAATACAATAGCCTTCAGGGATAAAATACCCCATCTGTATCTGACAAGTCAATCGTTACAGGGTCGAGCCTATCGTCAACAGCTCCAAGCCGACTCGTATGACTCTGAGCTAGAAAAGTCCTGTAGTGTTATCTTCGACATAAGTAATGGCTTTGGTGCTAGATCTCTGAAAAAATTGCTAAATGGTTGCACTGCCCAATCAACGCATAGCAATAGTGTTATCTCGGTCATTGTGTCCCAACCATGCTGGCGTCTCCTGTGGGATGCTGTGGCTATAACTGCAGATACGATACTCCCGCCGGCGAGGGACAACTTGTGCAGCTGTCACTTTGCTCAAGCTCTGGAGCAAAACGGGACATCGACAAAAGAAGAAGAAGTGAAGATTGTAGGTCAGAAGAAAACTCAAGGTCGGGGAACGCTACACGAGCGCCCTCAGCCTCCGCGTCCTGGTGCTGATGTAGCGTCAGTGGACCAAGACCTAGAGACGACTTAGAACTGACGCTGGGAGGAAGCCCTTCTGTTTCCATTTGAGCGTTCCTGATAGGTTAATAACTTTCTGTTCTAAGCTATGTCAAGCTTACAATGCCCCATAAGATCTCACAGCTGGTCTAGTAGCCCACTAGTTTGTTATTATTAGTAAGGCAAACAAGGCAGGCTTGCTTATACGTTTCCTATGGCTTGTAGATGACTTTAATTACACGTAGACCTACATGGTAGGCTGGTGCCCCACGAAATTGGCAGCAGGTGATTTGGTCTCGATTGGCTTATCTCCCTTGTCATGTTGATTTGCACATCATATAAGGGTTTGTTCCGTATATCTGCCATCGCTTGGTCGGAGATCGTCTGTGAGTTGACTCTATTGCTCCGCTACTGTACTCGTTGGAGAACTCGCAGAGAAAAATAATGCCATGAGCAATGCTCAAGTGGGCGCTAGCTTGTGTGGCACAAGCATTTTTGTAAGAAGGAGTGAAAAGACCTGGACTGATAACAGCTAGTTCACAGCCAACCCAATGAGTCACATGGACTGTGCATGTCCAATGATACAGCCGCTTCTCATTCTGATAATAATTTCCCGAGCTTACGAGCATCAGTTTTACTTACAATTGGTGGCGAATTAGGCCGACGAAGATTTTATGATATGTGTTTGTATTGAAGCTAAGCCCAAGCTTTACGTAGGCTACCCAAGGTCTGCGCCTGGATCTGTCGTGAATTCATAAGCTATCATCCCTTCACCGGCGATGGCCTTGAAGTAGAGGCCACGGAGGTTCGGACACTTCTGCGGCTCCCGAGGACTGCATAAAACGAAGTCCCTATGCGCCTTACTTCTCACGGTCTCATACGTCATCACTCTTCCCTCAGGGAGATTGAAGTGCTTATGCACCAGATGGAGAGAGAAGATCTCCGCCACTCCATGAGCAGCAATGATTCTGAGGAGGATCGCATGTGCCTTGGCATGACTGGCTGCAGCCTCACTCATGTCGTCAACATGAGGGAGCTCGTTGTACCTGGCCGGAGGAAGAGGCGCCTCCTGAAGGCGGACATTATCCAGGGAATTCATGGCAGCAGACATGTCGATGGTAGTTTGATAGTAGGACACGAAAGTGGTGATTTATTCTTGATATAAGATGATCTCCATGATTGAGAGAGAGAAGGCAGCAGTAGAAGAGATTTGTGGAATAACAGAGATAAGTCTCAAATCGAGTTAAGAAAGCTTGGGCGATTGTAACTAAGCACTTGCACTTTGAAGTAAGCCTGTGTTCGAGGTGCGAATCATGGATCTTAAATACTCGAGGCGTCACCCGCAATATGCCTTCGAGCTGTAGAGGAATATCACCATGGTTTCTCAGATGCCTAGTCTACGTTGACGAAGTGCAAACCACTGTTCCGTGACTCGACCATTTGAACAATTGCTGCACCATGGCCGCATCGATGGCCGCAGTACGCAAACAGGCAGCAATGGGTCAAGTGAGGTCCTCGACAAAAGGTAGGTCCCGTAGACTCCGCGGACACGCAGTAACGTAGCAGCAACAAGCTAAGATGGAAGGTGATGTCTCAATATTCATACGTTGGTCAATGCGCGTTCAAGTTGCTTCCCAACAGTAAAGCACAATCTGACCATATTACTGCTTCTTCTGCCTGTTAGTCTAGCTTGGGGAGCAACACACTACAATAAACTAATTTTATTGAATGAGAGTGAATACCAGTAATTTTATAATGCTTTATTGGCAATTACAGACTATCAACATCTCAAGGGGCAGGCAAAGGCAAGGAGCGCAGCTTCTCACTTTGCCTCTTCATAACAAGAGCGTCCGGTGGAGACAGTGATCTTCTATTATCTCTAATTGGATGCTCCTTTATTAGATTGTCTGGATATTACTCAAGGAACTAGTAATGTATTGAGACGTACTAGGCCGTGAAGATGTTCGTGTTGAAGTTCTTGAAATGCAAAAAATCAGGCAGTAAGTATTCTGTCGTAGCGAGAGATAGGTGCCTCAGACGGCCGCCGGCAGGGCCCCTAGAGGCAATCCTCGTCAAGACCTTTGTTTGGGGGGGAAGGACCGGAGACCTTATGAGAGACCTTTGCTGGGGGGACTATTGCTAGAGGACCTTGGTAGAGCTCCCACATCATCGAGACCTTCGTCAATCAACGGGATTTCAGTCAGTCAAGGGGACCCTCGTCATCAAGAGTGTTATTGCGACTCCTACAGCTTCACAAACACCGCAAAGAGCATCGAAGCGAAGTCAAACTTAGCCGCGCCTAGGTTACGATAAATCCGGCTGGCATAGGGCCTAGTAGGCGATTATCATGTGAGCCTAAGTCTCTTAGTATAGTAGGTAGGTTGGGGTAGCCCTAATTAGGCGGCGCTAAGCCCGGCAGCTGCCTGGAAGTTATCGAGACTTGATAGAAGACCTTAATATCACAAGGAGTACGTCACCCGTCAGCCTGCCTAGGCGCGCAGGTAGGTAGTGTGTGAAGTTGGGTGACATGTTTCTGCACAGAAATTAGTATGCAGAGTTGCCACGTTCCGCTTTAGGTTTAAGTTGCTGCGGGACCAGAAGTTCGTTGCTGCAGCCGAACTTGTGATTTGTGACGGTTGCGCGCAGGGCGACCCAGGCACGTGACCGAAATGCGCGGATGTCTTAGGCGAGGCCGGCAGGCCCAATGATGAGACACCCGGCTGGTCTGATGATTGGCTGTGGTTGTAGCTGAGCTAGTCCTCATCGGTGCCAGGAATATTTGTCGTTGGGCCTGCCAGTCGAAATATGTTGGTCATGCCACTCCGTCGTGCTATTCCTGGCATCCAAGCATGATGCAACATGCTGTTGGTGATGCTAGCGTCTCAGCCACCGGAGCCAGGCAGGGAATCATGACTCACAAATTTGCCGAGCTGCCATGTTTGACACGACTGCCGGTGTTTCCTGGCGCCTCGATGCACCGTTGTGTGTCACATGCAGCCGGCGCCACTCTAAACCATCATGGAGCCTGCGGTTCGAGTGTACAATACAACCCCCTGAATGATTTTACAGAGATACAAGCCCGCTTGTATACAGCTGTTAGGCACTCTCCAACAGCTACAATTGGTAATTGGCGCATCGATACAGCGTGGGCTACCACTGCTAGAGAGGAATAGGGAGAATATAGAGATTAAGCGCTACCTAGAGAGACTTGTTTTCCCGTATAATTTCGCTTATAGCCTAAGGTATATACTTGTTCTTACTCTATTTCCCACTAGTTTCCGATCTGACTTCTTATGGGCTCAAAGCCCCCCTGCAAGGTAGATTTGTACAGACATTCAAGGGTTGTACTGTACGGTCTGTCCACCAATGCGCGATACACTTGCCTGCCGCCCTCGGTTGTCATAAGAAGCTCTATTTGATCTGCCGAATCTGGTGTCTGTTCAACTCGTCTTCTACAATAAGCAAGACATGGGTTGCACTAGCTAAGCGGCTCCAGTCTCTTGGTACGGCGCCTCAGTCCCTCTAACAAAAGGCATCCGATACGTAAGGAACTTGGGAAGGGCCTTTAGAGAAACAGGACTGGAGCCAACGTTCCCATCGTTAAAAAAGAAAGTATCTAACAAAGTCCCGAGAATGACTGCATCCTGGACCAGGGCCATCTCTTTCTTCAATGTGTCGCGAATGTCGGCTGGCATCCCATCAAACAACTCGTTCCAAAAGGCCCGTTCCGCAACCTCAAACTCATCAGGCATCCAGAACTCCCCGCCCGTATATTCGCCGGCAATTGAGTGAATGCGACCAAAACCAACTCCAAATGGCAACGGAGAGGATAACTCCCAGTCGATCAAGCCGGTAACGCGGCAATCCTCGTCGATCAGAATCTTCACCTCGTTAAGGTCGTAATGGGCAACCCAAAGCGGGAGCTTTTTCAGCTGCTCGAGCTTGTCAAGAAAACCTCTGACGTGTTCTCGATACGGGATAATATCCTCCGACGGCGATGCCAAGATGGCCTCCAGATGGGGCCGAATCTTGCCATCGACGGCCTCGCCACTGCTGTTGGCGAGGTAGCCTTTAGAAAACACGCGACCGAGGGATCTGTTGATAGCAATTCGACCCTCGGCACCTTTTCCGGCTACTCCGCGAATCCACATCTGACCGGGTATACGGCTCAGGGAATAAGCCCAAACATTGCTGTTGACAAGTTCCTCGTGCTCCAGAGCTCTAGCATCGGGCACGACGGAGCCCAAAGCCTTCTTTGCAATGTTGAAAGCGTCTAGGTCGAGTGGCTCAGTGCGAAACTGTACCACTACCTCACGGCCATCCTCCAAGGTCAAGAACAAGGTCCTGCTCTGCTGTACATTCCCTGAATGGGAGGATTGTCAACATGCTTTGCAGTGCTGCCTAGATGCTCGGCAACCAGTTGCTTTGCCCATTTAACTTGCTTCGACCTGGTGTCGAGCAATTTGGGAAGGTCTTTGTCAGAAGTAACCTCCGGCATTGTCAGGAATTGCGGAACAAGAGTGTGCAAAGTGGGAGAACGAAGATTGATCTTTAATCTGTGTTAATGGGACGGTCGATGTCGGCCGTGAGTGGGTGGACAGTAGTGGTATGCACTGCACTATTTATACGTCTTCCCGTCTCGATGACAGGGTTCCGAGCTGGCAATGATATTCGGGCGGCCGGCCAACAAACCATCCGGTTTCAGACTAGCTATTATTTTCGTTGCTTAGCATGTAACAGCACCTACTTATTCAGGTAGTTATTCCACGCCTTTAGCTTGCTACCGCTACAGCTGCATTGCTAATCCCAGCAATATGTGATGGTGAAGCCTAAAGAGCCATCGGGGGTGACTGCGCACTCCCCAGTCGTGGGCCCAATTCCCTTGCATACACAAACTGGAGCAAAAGGATACAGTACGTGATTGTTCAGCCCGCCGAGATCTGAACAATGACACCTATCACACACGCATGCACAACACTTAAGGCTGGGCGAAGCCTTGGACCATAACTCAAAAGTAGTATTTGGGTGGTTATGTAAAATAAGAGGGAATAAAAGAGAAAAATAAATGTGGTTTGTCTTGAGAGACTTGATATGAAAGCTCTGAGAGATCTTCTTACATTCTATGCTCTTGCATGTAAATTTCGTGTGTAGTTATGGAAGAGAAAGTCTTCACGAAAATCGAGAGGCAGCTGCCTACAAGTGGACCCAGAAGCGGGTCCCCAGTCGGTGAGAACAAGAAAAGAGGCAGCAAAGCGGAATGGGTCCTTAATGACGCGGGGCACCACCGAAAAGAAGGCGGTCAGCCGGCTCAAGAGAGCTCCTTCGGACGGTTGGCAATTGCCATTTACACAATCGCCCTGCTTCGTGATCAATATATGACTCATTTCTTTGGCTGGCCACACCGTTTTTGGCTTCCCTCAACGCGGGATAACGCAAAGAGGGTCTCGGAGAGCACCAGACCCCGCCACTTCGGCTGGGCCAACATAGCCACGCGGGTGCCAACACCAACGCCAACGCCAATCCATGCCATCGGTGATCTGCCTCCCTCGTTGAGATACATTTCGTGGACGAAATTCGAGCCGAGAATGATGTACAAGAGCTGGGTGGCATGTTGATCAGCAGTAGCAGGCAGCGTGTTGGTCGGCAGTCTATGCTGTCATCTAGACAGCTTGACGGCTGGGTGCACTACTCGTGAAGATTCTTCAGCTGGCCTTTGTTGGGATATTTGTGCTTGGGCATGATGCTGATCAATTGGTTCAACATTCTCGACAGGAAAAAGGACGACGGTGATATGGCAAAACCCTTTTCATCGCGCAGCACAGACTTGCCGCTGACAGAATTCTTTCGCCAGTGGTATCGTACAACGTTGCTTCGGCCATCGGACGCCTCGTTCTTAATCTTGTGACCGTGCCTTCAACATGGAGTCGTCTCTCCTCTGGTCTCTGTGTCGCCTTATAAAACCCTATCTCCCTTGGTGAAGGAAATGCAGCCATTCGGAGCCGTGACATCTCTTCTTGTCTGCCCCAAGGCACACGCAGCCTCTCGATCCCAATCACAGCCGCTTGCACCGAACTCGGCGGTTGCTCTATTGCCGTCCAAGTAGAAGTCACCAACGTGCTAGTAGGTCATAAAGGAACAAATTGGACATGTCTCATTTTCTACAATAAGCGAACCCTGTGATGGGGAGTACTGGTAGAGTGCTTACGCTCGGCAGTGGGAACAAATCCTGAGATTGGTTTGCATTCAACCCGTTTCATCTTCCATCATGGATACTCATCCAGCATTTGCGTTCTTCATAGCCAGCTATTTCTCAAACAGATTACCCCTCTATACCACCCCGGACAGTCATTCCGATTCGCGCCTGCCAGCAAGACAGGCTGGAAATTTCCGGAATATCTCCCGCTGTCTATCGTCCTGTTGTCCCGGAAGAGTTGATGCCTTCCAACAAGCAAGGAACGCCTTGGTACGTTTACTCAACTTCCCCGGAAGGGGCTTGTGTTCAATAGCAGGCGCTACGAACAACTCCAGGGTGCTATAAGTCGGCTTTGAAGCCGCTAATGACATGCATTTTGCTCATTGCTCACTATGCCGGCACATCACTTACTTATCCTATTATCGGCAGTTCAGATACCACTTGCCTCTCTAGCCTTTGGGGTCGCTATGAGAAGAAGTGACATAAGATATATTGCTTTACTGTCTCCGAATCTCACGCACCAGCCGATTTGCAGTGTTAGAAATATCTTACTGGCTGCAATAACTACATGTGCTGCAATCGGTGTTTTGTTTCCAAACTCGTCGTGTAGGCAACCTTTTCACGACGAGCCAGGCTCGGCTTGAACAACCTCCTTCGTTGTCGCGTACACGATCCACTCCTTGACACCCACCCCCGCGGTGAAGGTGCCATTCGTCGACGCAATGAGTGTCGCACGAAGACCCCTGGTGTCGACGGGCGTGAAACTCGTTGTCGGCGGTGTATCTGTGTCGTTTGTGGAGTAGGCACTCAAATTATCAACCGCAGCCCAGCCTCCGTCCGCTTTCTGGTACTCGACAAACCACGACACCGGCGGCGCCACGCCCTCTACATCTCCTGCGTCGTGATCAGCGTAGAAGCTCATGGCAACCCCGTTCAGGCTCTGCACATCCTTCCAGGTATACGTTATTGTACTTTTAACCGGGCTGTGTTGGCCATTGTACGTACACCAATACTCGGGCGGCAGCGCGCTAGCGGGAATCTTTTGGTCGTGGATGGCTTCGATCCAGTATTGAACGGGGCAGACGGGGACGGATGATGCATTGGCAATCTGTTGTCGCTCGTAGGTTGGCCCAGGGGCCGGTTGTGCTCGACGAGTTTTTCGCACAGGGCGAATACGGGGAGGCGATGTAGCATCATCGAAGAACATGCGGTCGATGGCGACGCTACGACGGAAATTTCCACCGCCGACCGCGTCCGCAGTGTGGTAAACAAGGTACCACCTGTCGTGAAACAACACAGCACCGGGATGCGAGGTAGTCGAAGAGACGATGCTGAGAATGACGCCTCGATACGTCCAAGGGCCTAGTGGGTTGCTCGCGGTGCCATAAGCAATACAGGCGTGGTACAATGTTGGCGTGCACTCAGGTCCGATGGCGTTGCTGGCATAGAGCAGATAGTACGTTTGACCGCGTTTCATCAGCCACGGAGCTTCGAAATATCCAGTGAGCGTGTTGACGGCGACAATTTCCCCAACAAAGGTGGACATGTCCTTGGGGTCGAGCTCAACGCCGCAAAGGTCTCCGAATGTTCCCCAATACATGTATACTCTCCCATCGTCCACAAGGACTGTTGGATCAATGTTTTGAAGATCATTTCCGGGAGGAGGGTAGCTCTGAGAGACAATGGGTCCACGAGGATGGTGGTCGGTATATGGACCGATGATTTTGTTGGCTCTCGCAACCCCGATTCCGAACGGGTCAGAGCTTTGGGAATTGGCCTGTGCCACAGGAGAGTACATGTAAAAGCGACCGTCCGGACCAACGACGATTTGCGACGCATAGGCGGAACCCGCGGCAGCCCAGTGGAAGATGCCAGGCGGCGACGCGAAGCTTGGATACAAAGTCCACTTTCCACCTGCTGGCTCGGGTTCTTCGGAAGCGAGCAGAAGCCAATTGTACATGGAAAAGTCTCTCTGGTTTTCCTGCGCAGAGTCCTGACCGGCGATGATGTAGAGTGAGCCATTGACGACGATGGGACCAGGGTCGGCTGTATAGTAACTTCCGTCGGCAATGATTGGATTCCCGTGAGAAGCGAGGCAAAGTTGACAACTCACGGCCTGCCACGATAGCGCCAGGGCTACAGCCGTGCGGGACTTCATTCGAAAGACGGTGACCATCTAACCGGGTGCTATTTCTGGTCTTTTGCAAATCATCTAGATCTGGGGAATAGCGCGGCCTTATAGGGCGACTATGTAGCTGGATTGGCTTGCATTCAAGGATTGATTGGCGAGTCATTTGCCATTTAGCCGAAAGGGAAAAGCTACAGCACAGCCCTTGGACGATTTTACAATATCTACTCTACATGGATAGTACCAACCAGTCAAACCACACCTTGTAGGGTCGTCCTAAGACAGTACAGTACTTTAGCTGGTATTGTAAAAAGGCTCCAGACTCAAATACCTCTTAAGCTAAATTATGCAACCTAATTCTTTTCTTACCACTAACAGTTACAGTCTAGTTGCCTGCGAAAAGAACGTGGGAGTTTCGCGTGTCGTGATTAGCGTCGATTTTGCCCCATCATGCATGGACCTGTGTAAAATCATCCAGGGGATTGCATTGTACTGTACATTGCGGAATGCAGCCGACTTGTCTTTTGATGCTCGACCATGTGATGGGCCGTAACGGGATGGATACCTGCCCCGCTTGCGATTCGGCCAAAGACGCAACTGGGTGGATATCAAGGCGGTTGGGTTGGGTTGTTGCTTCTTACGGACAATCCCTCCGAGCCGCCGTGGGTAACTTCGCCGATGCCTCCAAACAGCCGCAACAACTAGCTCTAAACGCGTTTAGTGGCATTCCTTATAAGGACAGCTAAAGATGTATACCTGCCACCCAATCCCGCCTTATACACCAACGGCAAGGCAGTCATCTACGCTGGCAAACTCTCTGGGTCTGCGTCTGGCAAAAGAAGCTTCTGGTAAAGATGCCATGAGCATCCCGAGGAACAGTTTCAGGACCTTGTTCACGCTTCCACAAATCATATTCTTGTGACTCGGACACATCCGCAGATGAATTTTCCTTGAAATTAGATCACTGGCCAGTAAGTGATTCTGTGGCGAAGGGGCTAGGGGGCCTAGGTGATGGTGTGGCGGCGGAAAACACAAGGTTGTCAACTTGGAATAAGTAGGGATGCCGCCAGCTATCTGGTGGACAAAGCTGGCAAGGGGCATATTAGTGGTTGGGTCGGTGATTATCAGCAAACAATCGGCTGTTGTGTGTACTGATTTTCTTTTTGTGACGAGTGTTTCAGAATATCCAATAATTTCACGGTTATGTCCTTTTTTGTGGGATTGTGTCCAGGGGCTTAATTAGTGGGGCAGGTCTTTGCGTGCGTGCAGTGCAACATGAGTGAGAGCAATCAGGTACCACTAGCTTGCTACCTGAGACTTGTCCATTTTTATCGATTTCCGATTGGTTAGTATACAGTATAAAGGGCACAGAATTTCCTGATAAGGCTGACACCGCTATTCTTCATATAGACAACCCACAGTTTTTATTGATTGTTGAGCGCGCAGCAGCAACCAGACCAAACCGGAAGGTCGTACCTTTACATACTAATTTCTACGTAGAGCTACCTCCTTAACACGTACTACCTACCTACCCAGTCAAAGGGGATTCAAAGTTGCAACTTTTTCTGTCCACAACGCAGATGAAACGCATAAGACATTAATATTCTAGAATTGCTAAAAAAGAATCTTTGCGCTGTGGGTAGTAGCTCTCAAGTATTAGCTAGATGTAGCGTGTTGTGATTGGTTGTAAAGCTGTTCTAAGGCTATAACTGTAGTTGAGTTGGGTTGCCGTGCGCGTTAGGGCTAGAGTGTTAGCTAGAAAGGGGAACTTCAGTTTAAGGCTTACTGAGATTGGTGGCGCAGAAACTGGCCTTTGACTGGCTGGCTCTTTGACCCTGTCATGTACATATGTACATAGATTTGCCAAAAATCATTCAGGGGTTTGGACCCTGACCCTTTGGCAGCAGTGCGACAGGTCACGAGACCCACCCATCTTCCGATGTGTAAATGTGTAATGTATGTCTATCTGCAATTTGCGGGCACCTTTAATAGTGTGGTCCGGAAATTAATTAAAGTATAACTGATTCGTGGCCTGGCTGTTGCCTTCGCACTGCCAAATGGTAACCTTGTTGTGTCACAATTACTACACCTACTATTAGCATTACTAATCACCGCCAAGCACGGAGTAACAATGCTACCAAATAATCATTGACATCAGAAGCTAACTGGCAGGTGGGCGCAATCGAAGTCAGCTGGCGCCAACCGGTCGGGGACTGCGGGCGGAAGCACCAGTAATATGACATTAAAGCCTGGCACCATTCGCCCTGGCTCTGCTGGCTAACATTTTGCATCATGACCTTGTGCTCTGCTGGGGCCAACGGTTAGATGGAGCGTGTGCCAAAGGGTGACAAATTATATGAGGGGTCCACCAATGGATCCCTAGTCCGGCGGACCAGCTGTGCATTCTGTCACCCGCGTGCCTGCGTCTGCGTCCTCGTCTACGTCTCCGTCTGCGTCTGCGTCTGCGTCTGCGTCTGCGTCTGCGCCTCTCGGATGAGCAACCGCCACACCGCCGTAGTCGGTTCGTTATTCCCAAACCCCACGACGGCTTCTGCTTCTTCTCAATTGCAGTCGCTGCCGACCCTCATCCACCTCCGCCTGTCCTTGGCCGACATTACCGGGAAACGGAACATCAACCTCTTTCAACCTCAGTTCCCTCCCCTATGCTCACGGCCCGTCGAGGATGGGCGCCGAACACCGACTTGCATTATCCCTTGTCGATAGCATGTCTACATTGACTTCGTAACCAACCTCGACCCTTCTCTTAACCCCCCTTTGCGGACTTAATACGCTCCTCGACACAGTATTTCAAAAGGCACAGCTGCGTCTCCTGTCGACTGCGTTGCCCTCCAACCATGGACGGCGCCGCCCTGGTGCCTGACGATGTCCTTGACTCGCCTCCGCCCCCGGCGAGACTATTCGAGCGCCTCCGCCAGATCACTGGATACACTTGGGATGAGTCCACGGACCCTATACATACTAGTTATGGCTTCTGGTAGGTTTGCTGACTGATGTTTGATTACTGTCATGTCGTGGACGCCTTTAGCCTGAACTCTGCCTATCCACATACATCTGTTTGGCCGCTGCGCCCGTGGCTTATTGAAGAACATAAGAATTGGGGCAATGGACAGAATCTGAAATAAAGAGACGAAGAATAGTATAATGATTGAAATAAAAAGAAAAAAAAAGACGAAGAAGAACCTGGCGCTGACTCTTGTGCGATGGAATAACAGGCATGTGTTTGGAGCTCGAGTAGTGTCCCCGACTGCTACAACATCGCCAAATTCAAGGCAGAACGAGCCCTGTCCTGGGTATGCGACGAACCTGCAATCCGGACGACCGTTACCGTCTGAATATATCGACCAGGTGTCCACTTTTGAGACGCAAAGCACCGAGAGCCCTCGAACGCCGCCGCCGTCAACGCCTACACAGTCCAATGAACAGCTTCCTGTGGTGGGCGAGTCCGTTGTTGCCCGGATATCACCTTACAAACTCCGAAAGGAGCGAAGCTTCCAGATAGCCAAGAATATTACTGCGACCGCTGATCCGAGTGGCAACTTCATCGCCAGACCTATCGACCTTATTCGGCTGAACCCTGCACCTGAAGATCGTACTGCCCTCACTGTGGCTATTTATCAACATCCTGGTCGCAACTTCTTGGCAGAATTTGTAGATTTTGGCCCCGCCTATTACAAAGCGCGCAAAGAGGGCGATGGCTTTGTATTATATCGCCCCAAGCCCTCCGTCCGGAAAGAGCCGATGAATCTAGAGTATTTCCTCGAATTTGCCATCGGCGCCGTGCAGTGTCTAGAAATCCTTCACCATGCACAGGGTGGGATACATGGGGAAGTACGTGGGGACGCATTCCACTTCAACGCGGAAGAGAACAAGGTTCGCATTGTGTGCTTCGGGTCGGGCTTGCGGACATTCGAACACGGCTTGACGAGTACTGGCTGGTTGACGCTTTCCAAAGAGGTTGGTGTAAAGAACAAGCTTCTTTATATCAGCCCCGAGCAGACAGGGCGAATGCCAGCCGAACCGGACGCCCGCACCGACATCTACTCATTGGGCATCCTACTCTGGACTCTGTTAACTCGGCAACCTGTATATACTGGAGAGACTCCGATGGAAATCATCCAGGGCGTGCTTGGACGCAGAGTGCCAAATGTTGCTACGGTGCGGATGGATATTCCCGATGTTATCGGACGGATTATTCAGAAATGTACTGCCAAGACAATTACCGATCGTTACCACTCAGCCAGCGGACTACGTCATGATCTCATTCATGTGCGGCAACTTCTCGCGAATGGCGACCTGTCAGCGTTAAGGGATTTGGAAATTGGGACCAAAGACGTGTCGTCCTTTTTCAATCTGCCAACCATCATGATTGGTCGTCACGCGGAACGGAACGAATTGATAAAAGTAATCGAACGCGTTTCCCACAATCACTCATTTAGCAGCTATCATGCTTCTGCCATATGTTCAGATGGTTCCAGTTTGATGAACGAGCGTGCGGCAGACGATATCTCAAGTGAAGGGGGTGCGAGCTCTGCGGATGGCACAAATCGGAGGAGTGGCTCATTCACGTTCGCCGGATCCTCAGACCCTAGATATCCTAGAAACAGCTTCCACCCGTCTATTCTGTCCGATACGCAGACTCTGTCGAACGAAACTGTGTCTTCGGCTCAATTGGGACCACAGCCTCGACCGGCAAAACCCTGGGAGCGACACCATTCCATCTCGCTGGACACCTTGAGTGCCGTTGACAGCTCCGGGCTTGAGGGTAGTCGGTTTGGGATAAACGATTCTAGCAGCCCGAGCCTTTCGCGGCAGCTGGGCACTGCCAAATTCCGCAGACGGGGTAGCTGTGAGATTGTCACCATTGAAGGAACCGCGGGGCTGGGCAAAAGTTTCCTTGTGCAAAGCGTTCTGGGCGAGGCGAGGCGGCGCGGATATTGTGCCACCACCAAATTTGACACTGCCAGGCGCACGACATTTGGACCTTTGCTCAAGCTGTTATCATCTCTATTCAAACAGGTCTGGGGCGAAACGGATACCGAGACGCCGTTTCATCAAGGTCTCAAGCAGTACATTCGACCTATGTGGCCCACGCTGCATAGACTCCTCGGCTTACCTGAATTTCTACTAGGCCCGCCGGATGCTAGCCATCGTAGTAGCGGAAGATGTAGCACCAGACGACGGGGATCATCACCTGGCAGCTTGTCGGGTGCCCTGACTCAAGCGGCTGTGAATACTGAACCTCAAACACCACAAGAATTCTTATGCGCGGGTACGTCATCTAAGACGACGCGCCTGATGAACACGTGCTTGGACATTCTGCGTGTCTTCACCGCTCACAAATTCATCTGCCTCTGTCTCGATGACATACACTTTGCCGATGATGAGTCACTAGAGCTGATAACCCAGATGATTGGAGCTAAGATGAAGATGCTCATCATTATGACATATAGACCGGAGGAGCTCTCAAGAGAACAGATGGACAAAATCATATACCCTGCCGAGCTGGAGGAAATCCCTCGAAACACCCGCCCCAGAGTGACAAGAATCAGCCTTGCGCCCCTAAGCGAAGCCGACATTGTCGATTTTGTATCTTCGACACTGTGTCGGCCAAAAGACGAGGTCCTGTCTCTTGCGCTAGTCATTCAATCCAAGACGGCTGGGAACCCATTTTACATGAGAGAGATGCTGCGCGCGTGTCATCGCAAAAAGTGCATTTGGTTCGGCTATCGCGACAACATTTGGCACTACGACCTGGATCGTCTATTTGCCCAGTTCCAGGGTGAAAAGGACTATGACGTGCTGGATACGGGCTTCATTACCACGAGGCTGAACGAACTACCGGGAGCCGCGCGCGCTGTACTCGCGTGGGCCGCTTTGCTGGGCAACTCGTTCTCCTTTGGGATCATAAGCCGATTGATGCAGGGCGAGTTTGATTACCCGGAGGATGACAGTCCTGACTGCTGTCAAGACCTTTCGAAACCCTCATACACGGAAGCAGAAGCTATTGGTGGCCTCCAAGCAGCTATACAAGCATACATCATCGTTCCTGGAGAGGTTGATGACCGATTTCGCTTCGCCCATGATCGATATATAAATGCGTCAGCGGCATTGAAAGAGTGCAATTCGCGACGGATGCATTTTATCATCTCTCAGACCTTGCTCAAGTACTACACGGCTGAGGCCAGTCAACGCGACAGCACGGCTTCGCACATTTGCGAGGCGGTGCCCATTATCCTCAAGCGCGTCCCCGTCCGGCGAGATTTCCGCAAACTTCTCGCCGATTGCGCTCAGGTCGCAACAGGACATGGTGCCAGGTCTACGGCCGCCAAGTGCTATGGCGCTGCGATCGAGCTGCTGCAGGACAGTTGCTGGTTGGATGGTGCCGAGGATGTGTCATACGAGGAGACTATGCAGCTCTACCTCCGGTCGGCAGAGTGTTACCTCTTCATGGGCCAGCTCTCAGCGGCGAATGACTTGTTGTCTGTTATCTTTGCTAACGTACAGTCGGCAATTGACAAGGCTCCTGCGTACGTGTTACAGTCCCGCATATTTGCACAGAATGGCAATGCGCACGCCGCCTTCATCTCGCTGAAAGAGTGTCTTGCGGCGCTCGGCGTCCCACTCGAAGATGAGCCGACATACGAGAAGTGTGACAAGAGATTCCTTAAGCTTGTCAAACAAATTCAAGGTTTAGACCGCCATTCTCTTCTGAACCCGCAGGTGAAGAACGAACCCATTACAGCATCTGTAGGAGCTGTGCTGTCGGAAACTGCATTTGCTGCTTGGTGGAGTGATTGTCTACAGTTCTACAATTTGAGCCTGGTCATGATAGATATGCATCTCTCCCGTGGCGCGTTCCCCCAATCCGGCATGGCCTTCAACCATATTGCTGTTGTTGCCCTGACTCGTTTCAACATGGTCCAGTTCGCGGTTGACATGGGCACACACTGTCAGCAACTCCTCTACTCGTCGCGGGACGCTTTCTCCATGGCCCGTGGGCAGATGCTCCACGCTTCTTTTCTTGGACATGTCCAGTACCCCATGGCCTTGAATGTCTCTGCCATCGAAGATGCTGCCGAGCTTGCCTCGGTTGTAGGGGACCGAATGTCCACCATCTTCAGCTATGGCCTCTCCGCCATGACCAAATTCTTTGCCAGCGAGAACCTGTCTGACCTGGAGTCGTTTTGTCAGTTCGGCTGCGAAGATATCGCCAACTGGTCATTCGACACGTGCGGCGGCTCGCTTCTGGTGGCAACGCGGCAGGTCTGCCGAGCCTTGCAGGGCAAGACTGCCACGCATGACGCCGTTCGCGTAATGAATGATGAGCAGCACGACTCTGCTGTATACAAGAGCTGGTTGACAAGCCAGCCCCACGACAGCAACCGTTCATGCTTGTTCTACGAAAGTCTGGAGCTTTGTGCCCTTTTCCTCTTTGGCCACTACGAGCGGGCAGTTGAGATCGGAGCCCGCTGCGTCGAGAGATTGCCTATGCTGTGGTCGGCACGAAACAGTCGGCTGATTCTGCTCTTCCACGGTCTCGCCCGGACCGGCCAACTCTTGAGATGGATGCAAGACCCTCGTTGCACAGTGGATGACTTTTCCTCACAGACCAGTGAAATTGTCGGCGAACTACAAGGATACGTCAATATGATGGAAGACTGGTCGTCTGTGTCCGATTTCAACTACCGCTCCTGGGCGAGACTACTTCACGCGCAGGTGGCTGAGCTGACGCAGGAGCGCAGCCAAGCCATCCAAGACTATGAGGAGGCATTGGATCACGCCACTGAGCACAGTTTTGTTTTCGAAGAGGCTCTGGGCAACTACCTCATGGCCGGATTCTTTGTGCGGCATCGTGCTAGACGTTCCGCCAGGGCTGCACTCCGAGATGCTGTCAGTCTATATCGTCAAATTGCTGCCAGCGGTGTGGCCGCCGCCATTGAGGAAGAGCATAGTCTACTCCTCCACGGCCCGACGCGCAACCATCGAACGGCCGAGATTGGTGTTCAGACTGATTTCGTGGCTGCGCAGCCGCCCGGCTCATATCGACCTGCCGACGCAGAGGACGGCGACGATTCCACGCAAGGTCCATCAAACGCCATGTCAGATGTCAAAGGAGAGCAAATTGGCGCATGGCGGGGATTGACGCGTATGCCGACAGAAGATGGTGCTGGCCTCCCAGCCCTGGACATGATTGATCTACACGCCATTCTTGCTTCGTCGCAAGTCATTTCATCGGTGCTTCAAGTCAATGAGCTCCTCAAGACGATGTGCGATGTCATCTTGCATACTTGTGGTGGTTCTGCCACTCGAGCTGCCATCATTGTCCAAGACAGCGATACAGACAGCGACGGTGAATCATGGTGCGTGGCAGCAAGCGGGGATCCCGAGAAAGGCGCATCCGCCCATGAACCAGGCCTGCCTCTTTCGGGATCGACGCTGATTGCCGAAAATGTGGTTCTCTACTGTACTCGTTTCAGGGAGTCTGTATTTACCTCTGATCTGTTTGCTGACGAACGGTTTGGAAACGTAAACGAGTCGTGGCTGCAGCGATATCCCGGCAACAAGGCCATCATAGCCATTCCCATCCTGCATGGCACAAAGCCATTGTTGGGCGTCTTGTACCTCGAAGGCGAGCCCGGGTCGTTTACTGATCGGAACGTGATGGTCCTACAGCTTCTGGTGGATCAGATTGGAATCAGCTACTCCAATGCGCTGTCGATGAAAAACGTGGAGAAGATTTCGGCAGAGAATCGCTCCATGGTCTCGGTGCAGAAGCGCGCACTCGAACAGGCAAGAGAGGCGGAAACCAAGGCCAAGAACGCAGAAGCAGAGGCCAAGCGCAACGTGAAATTGGCGGAGGAGGCTGCCAAGGCCAAGGCCATCTTCCTCGCAAACGTCTCGCACGAGCTGCGAACTCCGCTGAACGGTGTAATTGGCAACTCTGAACTCCTTCGCGACAGCAACCTCAACAGAGAGCAGCTCGAAATGGCCGACTCGATCCGCGTCTCCGCAGATCTTTTACTCACGGTCATTAATGATATTCTGGACTTTTCCAAGATGGAAGCTGACAAGATGAAGCTGTACATTATTGCTTTTAATCCGGAAGAAATGGTTCGCGAGGTGGTCCGAGCCGTATCCTACAGCAACCGAGAGAAGACGTCGAAGAAGAATGTGAAGATTATTCAGCATATCAACTTGCCGCCGATGCTCATCTACGGAGATCCCATTCGACTGCATCAGGTCCTGGGGAACCTGATTGGAAACAGCCTCAAGTTTACTGAAGACGGCTCTGTCACGATCGGTGCACGACTAGATTCGGAGACCAGCGACAGCGCTACGCTCACGTTTTGGGTCCAGGACACTGGCATCGGCATCCCTACCCAGCAGCTTGCAAAACTGTTCCAGCCTTTTAGTCAGGCGGATGCCAGTACTGCACGAAAGTATGGCGGAAGTGGGCTGGGCCTCAGTATCTGCAAATCGCTGATCGAGGTGATGATGGAAGGCAAGATTCAGCTGGAGAGTCAGGAAAGTGAGGGCACGACAGCGTGGTTCACGGTGACATTTCAAAAAGCCAAGGCAGACGTGTCTGCCGGCGATGCACTCGGCAAGGCCTCGCCACCGATCGATCGCTACTCGTTGACGACGTGTCCCTTTGACAGGGCGGCGTCGCCAAACCCATTCCTGGACCTGTCTCAAGTGCCCAAGGACAAGGTCCGCATTTGCATCGCGGAAGACAACCCCATCAATCAAAAGATTGCCATGCAATATGTGCAACGACTGGGATACCCCAACGTCAGTGCATACGAGAATGGGCTGAAGGCGCTGGAGGGCCTGCGGAAGAAGGCTGAAGAAGGTGAACCATTCCACATTGTTCTCATGGATGTGCAAATGCCGGTGCTGGACGGCTACGAGGCGACGAAGCTCATCAGGAAGGATGCCATCGAGGCCGTTCGCAAGGTTTTGGTCATTGCGATGACGGCCTCGGCGATCCAGGGCGATCGGGAAAAGTGTCTGGCTGCTGGGATGAATGACTACCTTGCCAAGCCTGTGCGCTCAGAGGTATTGAAGAGGAAACTGGATGCATATCTCAATGCTTCGGTATGAATGCCCGACAATTCTTTGCCTTTGAATCTTGGTGTGTATCTTCTTGATTGTTTTTACTTGTTTTTTTGTTTTTATTTTTTGCTAACCCATGCAATCAATCATTCAACTCTGGCAGAAATCAAGCGGTACCGACAGCACAGTTGTCTCGCCAGTAAGCCCGGTGTCTCCCACCAGCCAGCCCGCGACGCAGCTGAATGGCTCGTCTACCTTGGCACGGATTGCAGTCGACAGGGACAACAAAGCCTTGAGGGATACCGGAGCCTCCGACCCCGGGGCTGGCGACACGGCCGTCCCGTGGCAAGACTACGCCGTGTACAACATGCCCATTGACTCCACGAGTCTTTCTGCAGTTGAGCGTCCCATTTTCAACGCGGGCTATGGTAATCAGCGCGCCGTGCCGCTGTGCCCAGCTGGTCCTGACAAGCCAAAGCCAACAAACTCGTCCCATAGCCGGGCGTCCAGCGAGACTCGGTCACAGAAACACGATGTAGCATCAGCGGGGGACGCATCTACGTCACTGAGACGGCCTGTCCGGAGACTGACCAAGAACCGTGGAATCAGCGATGCCGCCTTGGCTGCCACTGACCACCACGGCCCTCCCAGGACAGCTGCCGACAAAGCGGGCAGGCCTGAGAGACCCAAGACCGTCCTGACCAAGAAGCATCCGAGCCCGATGCCAAATGAGAGGAGCAATGCCAAAAACGACGGTTAGGGCAGTCAAGCGGAGCATCGGCCCTGTCCTCACCACCAAACCATAACCAAGACTCTCGCCGCATAACAGAAACCTGTAAGGTGTCTTTGCCCTGTTATTAATATTGCACCCTTGCTCCCCCTCATTCTCCGCCTCACTGTCGCCCTCACTCTTGCCACTGATATACCCCAGCCCGCCATCACCCCCTTGGCAAAGTCAATCTTGCTTAGATATATGACTCGTAATAGCATCATGAGCACTTCGTCTTTTCATTCCTGCTCTTTTTCTTTCACCCATTTGGCATTGCTGAGAGGGTTTATAGAGGGCTTTAGGGTATATCGGTCGAGAGCGAGAGCACAGTATTTCGTACGGCAAGAGTGTTAGTCATAGTGTGGTGGTGATAGCAAGGCAGATGCCGTGCCTTCAAAGTGAGCCAAGGGGAGCGTGTTGGCCGAACCCTCTCAGCAATGTCAATCTTGGTCATAGCGCATGAGAGCATTTCCTCTTGCTCTTTTTTGCTTTTCTCATTTTTTTCGGTCTTGCCTCTTAGCGCATGTACACCATCTTGGTTCGAGCTCGTTGTCCGTGTACAGCATACCCCAACCGACTAGCCGCCCCCCCTTTTTTTTTTTTTTATAAACAAACGCAGAATCTGGATTCTGTCTTTTTTTATTCTTTTCCCTTTCTTGTTTTTCTTTCTCCACTAGGATTCCCACTTTTTGACGATGCATGGACCGGAACGTGGATAGACTTGCATAGATACAATATCATGGTTCCATGATTCAGACAGATGCGTCTAGTGGATTCGCTCCATCACAGCTAGTGTGAGGCCCCGGCTTGTCGATTGTGAAGTGTGTGCCTGATAGGTGGCAGTTTGCTCGTCAGCGCGCAAGCCATGCCGTGTTCCCCAATCGACTTGGCGCCCGGCAAGTGCAAATCGGCGACACATGATCGGGGGGCCATGTACGTAATGAGCGGGTGGCTGGGTAAGGAAGGTGCGGGTGGCCCCCGCCCTTTCAACTTCCTTCACTTTCCTCAATTTTTAATTTTTTTTTTTTTTTTTTTTTTTTTTAACGCATCGAGTGGCCCCGTCCTGTCCTGTCGGTGGAGACGAGCCATCACATGTGAACGAGGGGGTGGCCAACAGCCGCATGTGTTCATGCTCAGCCATCTTCGTTTCCTGCGTGAGGCTGAGAACCAAACACCTGGCACGGCATCAAACCACGAAGGGGGGGGGGGGTAACCATTTGCTATTTCTACGGGTGTTTTGCATCCCATGCCAGTGGGCCAATGGATTGGCCTTTTCTAGGCACATTTCCAACCTTGTGCCTTGCCCAAAGGGGAAACAGGATGGAAGCAGAGAGGCAAGGCAGGTGCCCGTCGGAAGGACCCACATCGCCTGGTTAAACGCACACAAAAGGTGAAAAAACCGAAAAAGCTGAGCGGGTTTAAAAAAGCAAGTTGCTCGCCCATTCCGTATTCCGCAGCAAAACATCGCTGGCCCGTCCGCCCCGTTTTCATTCATTTCATTGTTCGGAAGACCTGGTTTCAGACAGACAAGACTAGTCAGTGCTGGTGACACCCCTCTGCAAATTTTACGTGGCACGCCCCGGATGGAGGGCCATTTGTGAATCGAGATGAAGAAGAAATAAAAATAAAAATACAGATGGTTGGTGGATAGTATGGAACACATCGCATTACATTACATTACATTACCTCGTCTAACTGCTACGCAATTACCATGGCAAAGCCGTGCTGACTAGAATATATTGCGCCATTCCATTATACCGAGTACGTCACTGCCTGTTTCATTTATTCTTAGCTTGCGCCGCTGTTGGCACGAGCACCTAGGTAGAGGGTACTTGTTCTATCCTTGCTCCTAGCCGCTCCGTACTAGTATTTCAATCCGGAAAAGCTAGCGGCGAAATCGAAGCTGCCTAAAAAGCGGGCTCAAGCGGGGTTCCTCCTCCTCAAGGACAACTCGACAGCTCCTCCGCCGAACCCATGTTGTTGTTTATGCACGAGCGAGGTCAAGTGTTATGCACGAGGTACGTACCATGTACCATGTACCATGTGCTGCTGCTGGCCTGTATTCTTCTCCTTCTCCACTTCAGTCCGAGTTTTGTCCAGTTAGTGCCGAGGTTAATAACCCTCTTCCCTTCCGACTTACCATCTTCCCTTTCAAGAGTTCCCTTGAACCCCGATGGGCCCGATGGGTTCCTGAATTGGCTTTGGTGTGCAGTGCATCGCGGTAAGCCTGGCTTGTGAAACAGTGTCTGGCAAACGCGATTTAAACCCCGGTTCCGGCTCATGGGGCTCTATCATGTGGACAGCGCTGGAATGTTTTAAAAAAAAAATACAACGAGTTTAGCGTCAAGTGCTCCGTTGTTGCAAAAAACGCCACGCTTCCTGGGATGACCCTGTTTGGTATAGAATGCAAGCGTGTTGCTTTGCAAAAGATTGCTCATGGGGTCGTCTTCTTCCCTATGGAGCAGAGCTCAAATAGGACTTTCCGATTATGCTGCTCCCTTCGCTGAATGCTTGCTCATGGCCAGTGCTCACGGGGCCAGCAGACCAGACTAACCAGACTAACATCCTTTCTTTTTCTGCAAAGTCCGCGGGGCCTCAAAGATATGTATGTGGCTAGCGGCTGATGCGTGCCACAAATGGGAGCGGTATCAACTTTTCAAAGAAGAGGACATATTCAAGCGGTTGTAGGTTCTTGTACTGCAAAGGATCAGTACATTGTCCCTCGACACTAGATAGAGCCGCAGCTCGCCATCTTGACACTATAAGAAAATCAAGAATCATTACGTCTGCCGAGTGGCTCCTTCAAAAGATTGGGATCAGCGGTTTCATGCCCTTCAAGATATTGTGCCAGCTCCTGCTGGACCCGAGCATGCAAGGTTAGACCTCAAAAGTTCACTTGCGAATGGAATGATTCTGCCTCTAGGATGACGTGTTGTTTGTTGTCAGGGCTTAGAAATAAGGGGCCGTGTGTTTTGTCTCTGCCATCGTCCGTCCGTACAGTATAGAGGCTTGTAGAGATTTATCTCCATTGACCTCTGGGAATCAGCAATGCAGTGTCCTGCATTTACGTGCGGCGCCACCTGCGAGATTCTGCATTTACGTGCGGCGCCACCTGCGAGACAGGAAATCCAGGATCCAATTCCATTCGGGGCTTCATATCATATTTTCATCGAGAATGCCGGCCACATGGACGAAACACCTCTCTGCGTATTTTCGGGAACCAGGGAAACTATTACTATTCACTTTGAGCAAAACAATCTCTTAGCCGTGGGCGTGACGGGAGTACCCACTTGATCGATCCCAACGGTTTATACAGTAGATACTGGTATCTGTTGAGGCTATCAGTGCAGGCTTGTTCAAGGAACCTCAAGGCAAAGGGGTAAGCATCCGCCTACGATTCTTTAATGGGCGAATAGGTTACGACGACGTAAACCCTGCCAGAATCGGCATCCCGTATACGGAGTAAGCTTCCACAAATTCGTTTCCAGAAATAAATAAATAAAAAAAAGGCCCTCTGGCTGCCCAGGATTCCATAAATGCCGAATTCTGGTTCAAGTAGAGAAATTTGTACGGATCGAAAACCATCAGCTTCGAGGTTTCATGTACGGCGCTTATGCGGGTTGTTTCAGATAATCCTGGCCCAGACCAGGGTTTGTGGCCCTGGCAAGCTCCCTACCCCTACCTCACTCGTGGGTAGTGGCTTGAGTGGGCAGCTAAAGTTTGGATGAGACAACCTTGTCAACTTGTGCGATAATTTGGGAGACAGATGTCTTACTTGGATTGGAGACGACAGCTTTGTAGCCCAAGAGGACCATCGTATTTAGTGTTGCACGAGCTGCAAATGAACGCTTGAGTAGGAGACTCTGAGCTGCATGCTCAGATATTTGCTTTTGGTATCCTGCGCGTCGTGGAGGGAGAAGACGATGCCTCCGAGGGATTGGGGAGGAGAGGGGAGGAAAAAGAAAAGAAAAAGGCAATAATGGACAAGCAACAGTAAACCGCATTCTAACAATTTTCTGTTCTCAGTTGGTGCGCCAACAAGCTTCAATATTATTCAACGGCACAAGAAATGTCTTGTAAGGCACAAGTTCATCATAGGCAGAGCCAAAAAGACCGTCAGACGCTCTGGCGCCGGAAGGCGAAAGTTCTGTCTTCAAAACCATTCAGGCTGGTTTAGTCGTTTCTTCTTGCTTTCAAACCAAGGGATACCTGCATGTTCTTGTCTCGTCTCTTGCATATATCGTACATATAGCATGCCATTTGCCTCATCATGGAGCCTGGCTTCTCCAGAAGTCCGCTCTGAGCTCTGCATACCAGGCGGTGTAACAACCGACGGAGAAAGCGTATCGTGCGTGAATGGGCGTTCGTGGAACGAACCTGAAGATAATCATCTGACCACGGCGATTGTGGTCGAGCACCAACATATTGCTGCACTGGTACAACGCACAACGCTTTGCAGCTGCATTCCTATCTTCCATCAACCATTGATCAAGGAAGAGCATACTCCGGAATCTGTGGTATGGTCGAGACAGACAGAAAGAAAGAGATCCCTGCCGAAGTGAGTGACCTTGTACGGCAACCCCTTGACAGACATGATGCTTCTTCCGATTGTCGCTTCCAGGGCTTCGCTTCTCACAGAATAGTCGGCTCCACGGTGATCAAAACATGCATCAATTCTGGAAGTGAGAAGAAAACAAAACAAAACGCCTGCAATACGGAGTAGTAGCCATGGGCCCTGTCGGATTGCGATTGCCGGCTTGCGAACCGCCTTGTGTGCCGAGCGAATGCAACATTAGCTGTGCATAAGGCCAAAAGAATAGAAGGTGGGGTCAGACGGCAGTTTGGGTGTGCGAGCTTTTGTTTGGCTCTCCCGGCCAACAAGCGCAATGGCATGCAATGCGGCTTACAAGAAGCTCGGGAATCTTTGACACTGACGCTCACACGCTCACACAACGGCTTCTCTCTCGGTACTCCGTCGCCCCGTGTACCACTCACAAAAAGAGTGCCGGCAATTTCGTCGCAACAAGGATTGCGACAAGCCAGATTGCATGACTACCACTCCGTACCAGCCAGTAGCCAGCCAGCCATGTTTTCGGATCCGTATGGTCACTGCTGCCACCTTGTTGCACGAGGCTGGTGTATAGAGGCGGTATCGAGATGGTATCGAGATGCTCCCATTATTGTTTGGGTGAAGGAAGCAATAGAATTCGTGAACCCCTCCGTGCCCTCGTCGGAGCACCATCGCTCACTACAGTTTCTCACGGGGCATAATAGCCGAGACTCATGGGCCTTCTTTCCGCATGAGTCGAACAATGAACAATACACAATGCAACAAATGTCGAAGCGCGAGAATAGCTGGATCGGCTTGTTGATGACTTGTCCAAGTGGGTGGGGTGGAAATTTTTCAACATGGGGACCAGACGCAGCCACCAAGTAAAAGCTCGCAAATAATAATATCATGATCATGATCATGATAATAATACCCGTGCACCCCCATGCAGCCGTGCAGTCGTGCAATGTATGTATTATGTATGCGTGTATGTATGTAGACGTGCGCCTCAATGTGGCGCAAGCCGATGGCTGATTTCGAGAGTATCTGCTCCGAACGGAGTGTTCTGTAGAATATCCTTACTCTTCTTGGGCATGTAGAGCGAGCGGGTGATCGAGTACGTACTACGTACTCCGTGCCTACCGTCTACCCAGACGTCTATCAGGTGTTCGATGCTTTTCTGAGACAACCTGTCGCAGAACTACAGTGACAGCCATGCGGGTGCTGGCGGCGATCGCCATAAGCCACGAGCTAATGGACGTCGGAACAACGTGGCTGCACAAACGGGCCGCTTAAGCTAAGCTCGATGCTTCCAAAGTCTGGGATATCTCGTCATGGCCGACTCCTTCGAAGCGCTGTACAGAAAATCCGGTGCTCCATCGTTAACTTAGTACTTGGTACCTAAGGTCAGGTGCCTGTTGGACTTGCGTGCTCAGCAACAAGCAACAATGCTTCGTTTCAGCAGGTGCTAGCTATCCTTCTCGCCCTTGCCAACGACCCACGTTATATGCCAGGGGTATCACACCCCCCAAGCTAGGGCTGACTGGACGGGCGGATGCGTGGATGATGGATGATAGATGGTAGTGGGCTGTCATCGGTGCAAAAAACCCCTTGTTCCCAGCGCGGGGGACGTTTGTTTGTTTGGTCGGGGCCTGGATTTCGGTGCCAAGTATGGCGATGGCGCCCAAAAAGGACGCGGCGGGTCTAGAAACGGAAAAGCCAAGGGCCTAGGCAAAGAAGAAAGAGATGGTGACCAAGGAGACGATGGATTGATTGACTGACTGACTGACTGACTGACTGACTGACCTGCCCTGCCCTGTCCTGCCCTACCCTGCCTTGCCCGTCTTCCAACGACACAATTCGTCCAAATCCGTGGCTGCGAGATAAGTATCCAAGGCGTTGAGAGATTCAGCGGGACATGGCAGCCCCGTGGCACCAACGGTTAAGCGCCTAGTGGGAGTGGATAACGCCGCAAGCAAGTCAAGTGGATTGAGGCGGAGAAATAATACGAACTGGCTGAAATGGGTGCAGAATATACCGAGGCCCGTACCGTGAGTGCTGAAGTTGTTGCCTCCATGAAATGTTGAAGTGCGGCCTACCAAGTACAAGTTGGCAAGCGAACCAAACATGGAGCGAATGCCAGACGCTGTAGCAGCAGAGCCGCCGGGAAAGGAAGGAGTCAATCACGGGAAGTCCACGCTGGCAGTGCACGCTGGTCGAAGTCGAAACGAAACGGGCAGTCGCAGTCTTGCGTTGCACACATCTTCTGCTCTTGCCCAACGCATCTGATCTGTTCTGTACTGTACCATACAGCATCCGCACTCGAGAGCCCACTCAAGAACACGTACACAGTACTCCGCACTCCGTGCCTGCCTATAAATTCCACTTCCACGGTACCTAATCGCGCGCCACCCGCATATTGGAGACACTTTTTGGCGCCTCTTGAATCAGAAACGGTCCAACTTACTGCAGGCTTCCTACCAAAGCCCAGGCACCAAGTGTAATCGTGTCTTATGAGAGCTTATGAGTCCGTGTCTATCACGAGACCTCAGCTTGGCGTACGTAGGTGGTTCAACCAACCTACCACTTAAGCACCTAGGCAGGTAGGTACGGAGTAATGAGTAATGTCTAGGCTAATAACCGACCTGTGACGAAGACGCAGGGACCGCATGATCCTTCGTACGGACACGATGAGCATACTTGGCATATCACCAGTCAGTTCGCGAGGGCCGTGAACAAGTAGCAGTCTGTTGAGCTTAAACCAGCAGGGCTGAAGATGCGTAGACTGAGTAGCCATCATCCAGATCGTCCGTCTGAAAACTGCCCATGCACGTACCTACCTACCTAGGTATCTACCTAGGTACCTTAAGTACCTTGGTAGATGGAGACATGAAGCTAGGAAGAAAAAAAAAAAAAGAAAAAAAAAAAGGTCATTGCATGTTGCTTTGCATTGTGTTGCACCTCATGCGATTCAGGACCGACCCCCTCCCCTCCAGTCTTTTTGTCGCCATGGCCAGAACCATGATCCCGTCATAATGATAATCCTTGGCTTTTATCCCATTGCTGGCTTCGCATAGACTCAAACTTGCCTTTCCCTGCTGTCACAGCCAGAGACATTCGTTGATGCCCGCATAGCAAAAGTCCAATCAGAAGGCCCACAGGAAGCCAAACCATGCCGGCCCGGGATAAGGGCCTGTCCAGCAAAGCCAAGTCAGGAAGGGTTGGCCCAGCCTAGCTCTGGCGGGGCTGGGACTGGGACGAACAAGCGTGGTCAAGTTCAGTGTTCAGTGTTCAGTGTTCAGCTGAAGCTCAAGCTCAAGCTCAAGCTCAAGCACATGGACAGAAGGCAAGCCCCTCGATGAGCTGTCAAGGCCTGAGGCAGGGAGAAGAAATGTTTCGTAGGTCCATCCTCACGCAAAAGGACAAGGGCAGCGACAAACAAGGTCAAGGTCAAGGCCAAGGCCAAGGACGGGGCCGGCGACTGGGGACTTGTCTCTTGGTATCCAGTCGATGTTATCATCCGATGTTTTGGTAATAGGCGAGCAGATGGATAATAGAACGCAGCTGGGTGCTGTTCCTCCAATTCGTTGCTCATTTTAGTTTGGTTATTGCTTTATCTTCGTCAATGAGTGTCGGCCTACGCCTACGCCTACGCACGCCTACGCACGCCTACGCATGCCTACACCTACACCTACACCTACACTTACGCCATGACCATTATCGCGGGTCCTGCTCCTGAGAGTTTCATGGCCACAAGGTGCGGTCTGATGCAGTTGTCGCGGGTTGGCTGGCCTAGGTCACCCACCCACTGTGGCCGCCAAAACAGGCCGCCGATGGCTCCACCCACGACAGTTGGCGGCAGAGCGGGAAGGAGCAAGTGGAGTGCTTACAATAAAGCGTCTGGTCGGCGCACTTTTTTCCCCCTCTCATCTCATCCATCCCCTTGCTTCCCCTCTCGGTTGGTTGGTTTTGCGCGTTGCTCCTTGCTGGCGTCTTTTTTTTTTTTTTTTTTTTTGCTTTCTTGTTTTCTTGTTTTTGCCTTGACAAGTACGCCGAATCGTCATTACTGCACGGTGATGCTGTCTTCCTAGCCGTCCCTGTGCTGCTTTGCTGCTTTGTGGCCATGGTCTTATCTGCGGCTTACTGCTTGTGTGCTGGTTATTACCCCTCGCTCCTCGTGGGCGGAGGACAGAGAGAGCACGGTGCCCAGGATGCAAATATGTATACCTACCTACTGTACACCTACCTAGGTAGGTACCTAGGTACTGTACATACATACCTCCTAGGTACATTCTCCGTACCAGGTAGCTTGCGAGGCTTTCCCCAGGGTTCCTAAACTTCGTGAATCGCCTTCCCGGTTTTTCTTTGCTTTGCTTTATTTCTATTTAACTTTTGCTCTTCTTCTCACTCTTCATTCGTCGTCATCCAACGTCGGCTCTTCTTCCAGTGGCAGCATCAATCTTTTCGTCTTTTGTCTATCCCCTGCCTCGCCTCTATTTCCCCCTTTCATCCATCCTGTTCCATCCTGTCCCTCTCTCATCTGCTCATTTGCGCCCCGAGTTCCTAGTTTGGTCCTGCAATTCCTTCCATCCCCGACCTATATACTCTCTCACCTTGCTCACCTCCCCCCGTTCTTGTAACATTGTGACGCCTAGAGTTCGAGCATCCTCGTCCGTTCTATGTCGTCTCATCTCGCATGTTAGCCCTGTCAAGCTGTCGTTGGCCTATTCCTGTTTCTAGCTGTCTTGATTCCCGTTGTGTGGGTTGATAGTGAGTAGCTTCAGTCAAAAGACTCAATTGCTCTATTGTGCCTGTTGTCACTGGGCCCAAGGTGCCAAGCCCAACCCTCGTTTGACCATCTGCTGCCATTCTCTTTCGCTTAATATAGCACACCATCTGTTGGGGAAAGCTGAATGCGGCTAGATACCGACACATCTCACACGAAGCCACTCATGTTCCGCTCCGCGCCAAGGTACCAGATATCGCCAGCTGCCTCGAACCTTTGCACCATCATCACAACCATTGATGCATTGTACCCATCGCGCATGAGCCACGCATAGCAGCAACCCCTGCTTCAACCCGCTTCGACAAGCGCAGCGCAAGATACACGTGAGGCCATTTCACCCGCTGTGTTCCATGACACTACTCTCTCTCTTATACAGCCAAATCGTCATCGTCACACGTACGCATACGACTACATCATACCGTATCTACGGGGTACTTTGACTTCGACTCGTGGCAGGCTTGTCTCCGGCTTCATTTCCATTTCCAATCTGGCACTCGAAGGCCCCCCCCCCCCCCCCCCCCCCCCTCCCCCCCCCCCCCCCCCCCCCCCCCCCCCCCCCCCCCCCCCCCCCTCCCCCCACCCCCCCCCCCCCGCCCCCCCCCCCCCC
>KQ061692.1:102221-149377 GCA_001008035.1 Atkinsonella texensis
TTTTTTTTGTAAAAAAAAAAAATCCTTCTTTTCTGGTGGCAACTTCATTCGTCGTCGATCAAGCAGATCGCTCTTTTCTAACTCATTCTTCATCATCTGTTAACACTCTGTTACCTACTTCTCATTCTCATCCTTTTCTGCTCTCTTTGATCTTCGTTTCTAGTCCTTCCTTGAAGTCAATCTTTCTCCTCCTTCTCTATTCCTTCAACAACCACCGCTTATTGCAGCTGTAGAACGGTCTTCTCTTTTGTCCTGCAGCCTGTTCGCGCACTTACACACATGACCTCAACACGTTGCTTTGCATTTCTGGTCGTATAAGCTATGATGCTTACTGTGAAGCAGCCAACCACGTACGGCTACGGGTCTGTTCATGATCTACCGACTCCGCCTTCAACATCTCGCCCTTCTCCTCCCCTAAGTCATCCGGAGGCTCTATACTATCATTATTCTTCGACATCCCGCAGTCACAGTCCCGTCAGCAGCATCCAAAGCATGTCAGCACCTCACCGTGGGCTGCCACCTCCGGCAGCAATGGCACTCCCGCCTCAGCAAGCTTCATCGTCTGGCGTGCCGCCAGCCCCTCATCATACCCCTCAGCAACTACAGCAACCCCCTCCTCCCCCTCCTCATCTGATCCAAAGTCAAGGACAAGCCCCCCTTCCTTCTGTTCCTCCAGGCCAGCAACCGTGGACAGCGTTGCCACCGCCCCCTCAACACTGGCATGGGGCCGAGGAAGCCATGAGGAACTGGCTGCAAGCCAAGGCAGAAGAGGAAAAGACGAAACAGGAAGAGGAGAAAACTAGACAAGAGAGCCTTCGACTGGAGCAGCGAAGGGTTGAGATGGACATGTTGAGAGATTCGCTCCGAGGTGGCATTCCTCCACCCATGATTCCTTTGGTATTCGCAGGAATGGGTTCCGGCGGAACATTGCCGCAGGCGGCTTTAGACTGGGCCCAACAATTTTTCCCACCTTCTCAGAGCCACCACCTGCAGATGTTGCCAGCTCAGCAACAACAATCTCCAGATCCACAGCAACGGGAAAGCCATACTCAAAATCAGGGACAGTATGCCCCAGGACCAGGAAATCAACCGCCACCTCCTCAAGCACCGGGAAGCTATAATCCATATCCTGGGTCGCCGTCGAGACCAAGGGGGCAAACGATTAGTGGTATCGTAGGCCGCACCGCAGGGGCAGGAAATATGCCTCAGGCTGGACCAGCATATGGAGGAGGAGGAGGAGGAAGTGGTGGCGGCGGCGGTCATTCAGCGCATATGCCTGCGTCCTCGGCACGTCAAGAATCGAGCCCGGGCCTCTACTTTCATCATTGGCAACCACCAGCGACGCAGTCTGGGAGCGGCATTTCCAACAGACCCGGGAGTCCGTCCGGTGCGTCCAAATCGAAGAGAAAGCGAGAGTCGATGTGAAGTACTAACATGAGGATTTTATGAGAAACTTAGGAGAGCCAAGTAAAAAACGTAAAGCTCCAGGACCACAGTCAGCAGGAACGCCCGGCGAACAACGACTTCGATCTCCCCCACCATTTATACAGACCACCCTGTCAAACCCTCCGCCAGCTCGAAAAGGGGGTCACAAGCGGCAGAAGAGTGATGTGTCATGGTACCGACCGGCGGGATTCCGCAGCATGGAGGAATCGGAACGAGCACCACCGCCTCCACCGTCGCGGGCCCTGACGCCGAATCGAGATGTGAAGGCGGAGTTCCCTCGGGGGCGATACGCAGGGGAGTCAAGCAGGCACTCAGTATCCAAGCTCCTCTCATATGACACATCTGGGCAGCATTCACATGAAGGTTCACGGTCACATTTTTCGTCACCCCACGAAGAGGACAGACAGGTTCCTCGACGTAACGAAGAGGCGGGGATGCCTCGGGACAGGGGTCCGTCACGAAGAGGATCTGATTAGTCGAATTCAGCGGATTATGCACTCATAGTTACTTTGATTTTTTCGTCTTTGATTTTGTTCTATTCTGTTTTGCCCAGATGTCGTGGATCGATGTCTGGTCTTTCTGGGAAACCATGGATGCGATACACCAAACCTTCTACGGCATCAGACGTGACATTTTGTCTTGCACTTGGATGAGAATCTTGGATATATACAACACGGAGCAGAACATATGGGATGGACTGATCACTGTGCAAACAATCTTTTTTTCTTTTCTTTTCTTTTTTCTTTTTTCTTCATCTTCTTCTGCTTGGACATAATTTTTCGCTTCGCTCCCTTGTGGTGTGCGCAAGAAGCATAAATCAACATGGTTGGGAGACGACAAACTCCCCCCCCCCCCTTTTTTTTTTTTTCCCTCTGGACTTCTTGGATCAAATTGTCAAAGCTTTGTGGAGCAGTCGCTGCAAACAAAGCATCAATCGTTTCCCTGGGATCTACAGTACCAGGTATGTCGCTGTGTAGTGTATTTTTTGTAGGAGAAAGCAAGATTTGAACGAGGACACGCCCGTCACGAGACATTTTTCGTATCTTTGTATTAATAGAATGAAATTTTATCTTACCATTCGGGGCCAGGGCATCATCATCCACTGGGAGGGTTACCATGTCATCAGGAGTCAGGGGTTTCCCAGAAAGGGACAAGTCGTTTTGCTCGGGGACGGATTACAGTGAATCAAGGCCAGGGTGTCGAAAGCAAATGTCAAATCTCATTGACACAGCACAACACAGCGAGGGAATTTCCTGTTTGGGTCGTCCAGTTGAGAGTTGGGTGCACGGGAAGACGTTGATTGGGGGCACCAGTTTAGCCCAAGACGGACAAATAGTGGCTGTCTGGAGAAACACCAGGGTCGAGAACCATCCTGTAATAAGAACAGACATGGGAGGGGGGGGGGGGGGGGGGGGGACATGCTCCCCCGGATACCTACCTACCTACCTCTGACGAGGACGAATGAATGGTCAGCAGGGGTGTCCGTCGAAGCAAAGGGCACGGACAGGGCAGGCCAAATTGCATGGCCGGGTCCTGAGGAGAGCAATGGGTTGCGGGAAACCTGCCTTGTGAGAAATGAAAACCCGGACCCCCCCGGCGCGTGGCGCCGAACATCGCGGAAGCAAGTGCTTTGTTTGTGTTTCCGCAGATGAGACAGATCGGATCTGCGGTGATGGCGCTATCTTGAGACACGGCCCTGTCCTGCCTGCCTAGCCTGGTGATTGCTGGATTTCGACGGCTGCTTTCCCTCTCGTGTTCGGGCCCAGAAATTGACGTTCCCGACGGAGCACGTAGAGGATGCACGATGGACATGCTGTTATCGTGGGCGGTTCTCTTGCTTTGACTGCCCGGCATTGGCTTGTTGCGGACATGGTGCTCATGCCGAGTTGGACTTGACTACATCGACTACGGAGGGAACATGAGTCGAGTACAGTGCACCGCCGGACAATACCAAGCTTCGTCAATCAAACTACGTCAAAGGGGCGAACCAGGCATTCACTTCAACTCCCCATTGATGGCACGGCACCGTGAATTGCGACGCTTCAGCACCAAAGTGTACAGCCTAACCATATTCCCAGGGTATATATTAACAGACCGAGTCCCCCCTTCCCCCCGCAGGAGATGCCAGAAGAGACAACCCGAACAGTTCTATCCTCCGTGTCTCGTTCATCCATAAACCACCATACGTATCTCGTAACCCGATACAAAAGGGAAAAGACAAAAAAGATAAAGCTCATGCTCGTTATCTGTCCAGGCGCAGATTTTGCTAAACCACACTTGGACGAATGGAGGGGGGTATCAATGAAGAGTAGCGATGTAGATGTATCAGAAAAACAAGAGTCAAAGGGATATCGTTCATTGCGAAAAAATGAGAAAGGTATTTAGGAAGCGAAAAAGGCTGGAGGGGGTATATTGCTGATTTTACCTCGTTGGAGGCACAAGCTCAAAACCAATGAACAAATGAGATGGATTTCTTTCAAGGAGTGTATCGGGTGAGAGTAAAAGCCCCCTGGCCCCCAAAATTCGATAAAATCCAGAAGAAAAGGGCGGGAAAGAAAGGGGGAAAGGAAGAAAAACAACTCCAAAAGCACGAGAGCGCACTATAGTGTCTGAGCAGCTTGTTAGATTGACCAAAAAGGCAAGCATGCTTGCTAGGTCTTCTTCTTGCCCTGGTGTGTCTTCCACTCCGCTTTCGTCACCTTCATCAGTAGGTCTTCATCTTTAATCGGTATCCATGAAGTCAGTGCCTTCATGGCATTTTCATAGTCTGAATCGAGGAGCACCTCGCGAAGAGCTTCAATAAGGGCGGCACTCGCTGCGTGCAGGACATCAAGCCCGCTTGCCGCTGCTGTGGTGGCGGTAGTATTCTTGTTGACTGGTGGTGTGGGAGGTTTCGATGCGGTTGACGCACTAATTGCTGGTGCTCCAGTTTCTGCACCCTTGAAAGAGTCGCCAAGCAAGAGGAAAACATCCCACACACGTAATTGTGCTGCGAATGGAATGGATAGGTTGAAGAGCGTCAAGTACCATTTCGTCCCATACGCCGTGCTGTCAATATCTAGCTCAACCTGGTCAGGCTTGTTAGCATAACATCTCGATAGAAATCGGACTCCCATTTTTTCATGGCCAAATGACTTGGTCACTCACAAGCTTCTTTGATACCGCCTTGCTGAGCCATGACTCGTCAAACTCACGCAGCGCAGCCATTAGCCCCTGAAAGTCAGGCGGCCGGTACAGTCGCTCCAATCCCCGCAGCTGCCACATTCGCACCAACATGACAAACGCCTTCTCCTCGTCGAAATAACAAAGCAAGGTTGCAGCCAATGAAGCCATCCCTTGGACGTAGCCCGTCTCGGGAAAATAAATAGAAAGAGCGTGCAGCACACGAAACAGGAGTCTTTGGCCCCCTCGATATCTCCGTCGGAACATGATGTGCCGACTTATGGTTCGTGGGACATCCAGGTCGATCTGCGTGTCGTCAGGCGAGCTCTTTTCCTGTAGTCGGTGAAAGCTCAGCACAATGTCCTCCGCAGATTGCGAGCCTCTATTTTCCTTGGCAGCCGTGGCCAGAAATGACCACCACGCTGCGCCGCGCCAACGGTCCGGAATGCCTTTCCACGTTCGGTCTACGAGCTTCGGGTTCTTGACGTCAAACTCAAACTCCATCCCCTCACCTTGTCCGCCATGTTTAATCACCTTGGCCATCTTCCGCCACTTTTCAGACCTTTCCCATTCCTTCCGCTTGATTGCTTCGGATATCTTTTCCACTTGCGTTTCCTCGACAGAGTCCTGCAGGTTTGGTGAAATGGTCAACATGTCGCCGGCTTCATCCATCCAGCGACGGTTGCGGTTGTAAGGCAAGAGATTGCTAGCTTGACGAATTACGGACCGCGAAGAGCGTATGGACCCGACTGAAAGTTCAGAGTCGACTGTATTGAGCGATCGCGCGGAGACTTTGCGACTGGGCACTCTAGCACCGCCCAGCTGGGACGAAAATCCCATGGGATCACGCTTTTGCAGCACATGTCGCCTTCTAGGAGAGAATTGCGCCGATTTCAGCTCTGTTGGCGTGCTAACGCGTGAAGTGGGCAGCCGAGGAGGTGCAATGAAGCCATATCGGTCCACGTCGGCCCCGTCAATGTCCTCCCAGTCCTCCAAACCTCCGGCCAATTCGGTTTCGCGTCGATGGTTATCCGGATAGTGGGAAAAGGAGCTGACAGACCTTGGTCCTGCGGAAGCTGACCCAAGATTGGCGTTGTGAGCGCTAAGAAAGAGAAAAACAGAAAGCAAGAGATGTTAGCAAAGTCAGACGCTCTAGGCCAAATGTGTTTCAAGAACCAAACAGGAAAAAACCATACGGGTCATGGGAGCCCTCCTCTGCAGGAATCTCGGGAGTGGGCTCCAGATGCTCATAGAAGGAGAACCTAGCGCCGTCTTCCCAATTCAAGGCATCGCTTGTTTCATAGAGAGATCTCACCTTTTGAGATTCTTTTTCGATACGGGGGGAAAGGACAGCGATGTCGGGGGGCGATTGACGGTGGCGAGCTTTGATTGACGGTGCAGATATTTGCGCGGCCGCGTCGGGACCTGTTGTGCTTGAACTTGATCGGTCTGCGCCAGGTTCGTTTGTTGATGGTGTGGGAACAAGCGATGGAGGATGCAGCTTTGCGGTGTTTTCACCACCGTTGTCGATTTTTGGCGGCGGCGACTCCGACTCATCGCCATCCGGGCGATCCAAGGAAGTCATTGTCGCGCGTTTGCCACCAAACATTAGGCTTCCGCGCTTCGAAAAGAAGAAGCCAGTCATGAAGGCATCATCGAGCAAGCTGTCAGTGGGAATAGGAACGGCAAGAGGAGCAAAATGTGCAGCGGAGTCAAGGTTGGTAGATGAAGTGCTGGCACTGGTGACTGCTGAGGACGAGGAAAGGACAGTAGCACGAGTGTCGTTGTGCATCCGTGTGGAGGAGGTTGGGGTCGACAGCGAGCCCCGCACGACAGGCTCCATGCCGAGCGGTGGTGATGGTGCTGCTGCTGCTGCTGCTGCTTCTCTAGCCGATTCCGAGGCCTCGCTGGATTTCCGGCTTCTGAGACCAGAGAAGCGAAAACTGGTCCGACGGCTCAGTTTCCGCGACAGTTGGGATGGTGGTGTCTTGCAAGTCTGAGACTTGCCAGTGTTTAAATTACCGGGTTGCAGCAAGGGAGAAGGACAGGCTGCTGCTGCGATGGATGCAAGTCCTACCGGAGACCTGCTCCCAGGCGCTGGCGCTGGCGGAGGTGCAGCCACAAGGGAAGCAGCCCTGTTGGATTGTTCTTGATCCACTGTCTCCCCCATCGCTCGGGCCTCGTCGCCCCAGTTCTCGACGGGTGCCACCGCAGCAGGCCCAGCTACAGGTGCGGGTACAGGTGCGGGTACAGGTCCTTCGTATTTATTATTAGACTTGGCAGATCCGAATGCGTGCTGCCTCGTGCATTCGCTGCCCAAGCAATCCCTGCCAGCACCGTACAACTCGCAGCCGTCGTCGTCTTCACAATCCTCTTCGTGAATGGTGTTTTCTGAAAACGACGCAGCTGCATGCCCAGAGTCGCGCTTCCCGTCCTGCATGCCCAAGGCGATGGCACTGGCCGGCAAAGGCGATCGCAGCGCCGGATGCTGTTCGCTCGGCGGTGCGACGCCAGGCATGACAATAGATGTCGGTGGCGCCACAACCACGACGGGGCTAACGTGACATGATGAGGAAGCCACAGAGGAAGGGCGCGTTGATCGTGAGGCGCTTGTTGCGGTTGTGCTCGATCTTGAAATGGTCAATGAACTGGACGAGCGTAGCGAGTTCTTGGACGCTGGCAGCGGGATTGGCGGCTCTGCTGGCTTCGTCTTCTCATATCGCATGCCGACGAGATTGCTATCATCTCGAAACGGGGACTTTGCAGCACCAGCAGCCGCACGGCCCTTTCGCCGCACCGAAGAAAACCGCGACGGCAACATTTGTGGTTGAAGCAAATATAGAATGGCGATGCGTGATGCACGTTGCCCACGTAATGAGCCCTGATCGCCGGTTGAATGCCTTCGGCTAGGTGATTGATTGTGCCTCAATAAGTCGAGTCCCGATACGGTTTCGAGCCAGATCTGGTGCTCTCTCTTCTCGACCGGCTGAGCTTCTGGGTGGAAGTGGGACCCAAGGCAAGGCTGGCAGACGATGAGCAACGTCGGGTAACGCAAATGAGCAGAGCGGACCGAGAGAAGATGGGTGAAAAAGGCGATCCAGAGAGGCTGTATGGGTAACTATTGTAGTATGAGAGAGGAGTATGATGGTGATGAGAGGTTTGAGGTTGGAAAGGGAAGTCGCAGCCGTGGAACTTGGATCGCGCAAGCTTAGACACAAACAATGATAAGGAAGGAGCGAGTTGGGATTGCACATTTATCTGCCACTCAACTGCTCCGACGCACATGCAGAGAGGAAGCGTCTGATTGTCTTAAGACACGCTAACAGGGCGCAAGATTGGGCCAGAGCGGGATTGAGTTTTGCTGGCCAAATATGAGAGAGAGGTGAGGCCAAAGGGTGCAATGTGTGTGCGTGTGTGTGCGTGCGCATGTAAATGTACATGTGCATCTGCTTCTGCTTCTGCTTCTGCTTCTGCTTCTGGCAAGCCAAGCAAAGAAGCGGAACGGAATGCTGGCCCAATGAATGCCAATCTTTTGGCCTGCAAAAAGGAAAGCCAAGTCGGTCAAAACGTCAAGGTGCGCTCCGTCGGTGGAACGGGTCAGTTGAAGAAGGCGGCTATTTGTGCATCAACCCGAGGGCATGTATGATGTGTTGTATGTGTGTATGTCTGCCCAACTGCCAACGGTGCGGTGGGAAATCGGCTGCTGTGAGAGGGTGACGCCGCAGACTGCAGGGTCAGTCAAGGCAATATATGCTTTGGGTAATTTCGAAAACGAAACAGGGCGGTTTTGTTCGGCGACGGTGAGTGTAGATCCTTGGGTTGTGTATCACGTTGTGAGCTCGGTGCGATGAACATGAGGCGATGGAAAGGAGACAATAGGAAGACGGGAAACAAGCCCCTCCCCCCGGGCGGCAGGGAATGATTATGCTGTGTGATGAACGTGAGAGGTGAAAAGGTAGGGTGGGAAGGAAGGGGTTACGTTGATTGTGAGATTGTGAGAGGAAAATGTGAATCTCGTGGCTCCACGAAGGTGTCGGTCATTCGAGCAATCTTTAACCCACCAGGCAAGCCAAGGCTTGGTGGCCGGACGGTGTGCGTTGAGACAATTTAATCTAGGAAGAAGAAGCAGGCAATGAACACGAACACGCACACGCACGCCCACAGAAGACGACGACTCATGTCCAGAGCGTCTAGTGCGTCTAGCGCTGGGTGGGGAACCAAGTTGTTGACAAAGGCAGCCAGCCAGCCAGATGGTGCGGAATAAAAAAAAATCAAGCGAGAAAAGACGTTTGATGGCCAAGGTTAGGTACCTATGGTGCAAAGTACGCCGACCCACTTAGAAGTACCGACTTTGACCCCTCCGGCCTTGGCTTCGGGGCTCGTATTGCTTCTGCGTAAGGCTGCTTTTCTGCTTGAGCTTGAGCTGTTTCTTCTGTGGGCTAAAAACGAACTGGGTATTTCGATATCGACGGGATTTTAGATGGCTTCGCTTCCTATTTGCCAGCCAGGGGTACAGTTCCTTGGCCGAAAAGAAACCCACTGGCCGCTGCGCCATCGCCCACAAGTGGCTGGGAACGGCCGGCAGATATCCCGATGCTTCACCGCTACCAATAGGAGCAAGAGGTACATGCGTAGATACCAGGTACCTCAGCTAGGGTAGGTATCAAGGCATGCAGCCCCATCTCTGTATTGCTCCGCACGCATCCACCGCTCCACACGGACGGGACCAACCATCCATCCAGTCGTCGCCACATCACATGCCAGCCAACAGATAGCCCAACACCTGCCTCGTCTTTGGTTTCGACTCTAGGCCAGCTCATCACCCCGTTCATAACCACGATTCGTGCTGGAGTCATGTAGAAGTAGGCGCCTGTGCTGCTTGTCATGTCCAGCTTTGTGTACTACTCCGTACACAGACACTCGTCGTCGTCAAAGATTCCCGATTTAGCCATCCCGAACGAACGCACAGCTCCTGGCCGCGACAACGGACTCTCGCCATTTTTTTTTTTTTTCTCCTTCCAGGCGCCAGAACCGTACACAAGAGGACCGCCACGCGCCAAGAGCCTGAAGCTGTGCCTGCCTGTAGGTACTACGGCACCCAAGGTATCTTACTGAGGTCACTCGCAGCTGGAAATAATGGGCAGGCAGCAAAGCCAAGAGGCCTGAAGCGCTTAACAGGGGTCACTGTGTTGTGCGCCTTGTGCGGCGGTCAGTTGCGTTCCAGAGATCAGAAACAAGAACGCAGAAACTGAGAACAGAACACGTCTGGTATCTCCGTGCCCTGCGCAGCGACAAGGTGATTTGATTAATTGCTTAGGGAGGCATTTTTCATCGGCACTAAAAAAAAATTAGACTGACCACCTTACCTAGGTAGGTAGTGTCATTCCTTGTTGCCTTGACCGGGAATGCTGCCCACCCCCACCTGCGCTTTCCAACTTGGTATCTTACCACACCCACCTAGACCAGACTAGGAAGACCCCACACACACACACACACATAAAAACAAGCAATCAAGCTTTCCAGGAAAGAACGGAATCTGGTCTCGCTAGCTCCACCCATCCCCAGCATTCCATGATCCTATTGTTCTATTCAATAAGGAACTGAAGAACGAGCCATTAAACGCGCAGCAACGGATTTTTGAACGCACAGTAGCAACTAAACCCAAAACGGAAGGAGGTATGCCTCCTATAACGCAGGTAAAGCCCTTAAGACGCTAATAATCAAGAATTACGTTAAGAGTATTACTGTAGAGCTTGTATAGCCTCTAAATATTAGATATTAGCTAGATATAGTGTGTTGTTGTTAGTTGTAAGTTTATAGTGTTGTATTAGAATCGCGTCTAACTACATTAGGGCCTAAGGAGGAGAAATTGTAGGAGGTATCTAAAATGTGTATAGAGGTGCCTCCTTCCGTCTTAGGTTTAGTTGCTGCTGTGCGTCCAAAAATCCGTTGCTGCGCGTTTATGCACTCCAGAAGAACCTTGAGGACTCCTCCCTCGTCTCGGTCCGAACACACACTCGGCAATTGATCGATACTTTTTTTGGTTTTTTCGCCCTGCAGTCTTCTCTCAAGCGCATCTCCAGCTTGCCTGAACAGCAACATACTACTCGCCTGTACGCCGGACGGTCAAACTGTAAAACTGTCACTGCGCCGTCAGCATTCAGTGAGTGAATTTGTCGCTCAGTATATAGGGGGTCTAACCGCACGATATTTGCGGCGTGGCCACGTCACGATGTTTGCGTCAAGAACCGTACTGCTTGCTCCCTCGAAGTCCATTCACCGGCACCGGCACCGTACACCATGGAAGATCAAACACTGCGCTACACTGCTGCATCTAGCTGCGCTCATTGAGCACGATTGCCCCATTGGGGAAAGCAAGACGACACCAAGACCGAAAAGGACCCAAGATGTGAAAATATGATTGTCTAACGAGTCAGCGGTCTATGAGATAGGTTGAGCGCCTTCAAGTGAGATCGCCGGTCCTCTCTTTCTTTCTTTTTTTTTTTTTCCTCCCCTCCCTTTCCTCGCGGCAAGCTCCAACCGATCCGCTCCTGTGCCTTTCCGCTGAACACCCTGGCATATGCGCCCACCTTGACACCCACCTTGTCAAAGAAAAGGTGAGCCATCATCTGTCAGACATGGGTTTTCGCAGATGTCGTAATAATGTTTTTTTAACACCTTTCAGCAGTGTCTCTTGTGTGCATATTATAAAAAGCATTGGTCTTGAACTAAATGCCGATCCATCGATCTAATTTAGCTGTAGCTGCCTGCCTTCCTTCTATTGCAAAGGGCTTCTTTGTGGGATTGAAACAACAAAGCAAATGATGATGCGTGTTTATTTCCTTGTCGCATTGTCACAAAGAAGAACCCAGGGACCCAGGGACTAAAAGTGTCCCAGAACTTGAGCATTCGGGAAATCAAGGAAATTCACGGATGGCACTCCGTACGATTTGGGACGTCGAGGTAGGACGACAGGGGAGCCGGTAGCGACTCCGCCCGCCGCAGTCTGTCGAGAGTCTGTCGACAACCGAACTGACATAAAGGTGCTGTGGGTCCTGCTTCGTGCTTTGGCCAATGATGTATGCAATCCCAGTACACGTCATAAGCGCTTCATATATAATAACATTTTCTAGGTATTGCAAGTATACAAAGACACTCATAAGAAAGTGAGCTGTAATTGTTTTCCTAATTAACAACTAAATCGGCTTACGAATACTGCTTAATTTTCTCTATTGATTGCGACTTATCTGCGTGCTAACAGATGGCGAATCCCAGTAAGCCAAAATAAAGTACAGCCAATGACAAGAGCCGCCTTGACGCCACAAAGCCCGTCTGGCATTTTCGTTGCAACCCATCATGGGTCTGCAGCTTTACCTGCAGACATGATGCCACCGCTGCTGCGTGCATTGAGAGCTTGTACCTGCATTCGTCGATTGCCGCTCTGGAATGGGCTGTGTGCGGTGTAGGGAGGGGCGCAGGAGCAATCACTACGTGGACAACCCATGTACCCTGATATCCTTGGAAGCATTTTTTACGAAGCTGCCTGCCTGGTGCTTTGCTCTAGGATATCTAGGACACTTTTGGTGCCTGGGGCAATTAGGTACAAAGTAGATCCTTCCGGCTCCTCCGCTTCTACTGTACGTCTTGCTGATTGGACCACAGGGGTATCTCCTTGACGCCAAGATGGCCATATTAGCTGCCTGCGGCGCCTGCGCACCAGCTCCGCCCCCATGGTGCTGTAAGCGAGAACCTAGATGGTCAACAGTCCTCCATTATGCCAAGTGATTATACTCCATGGCTGATTATCCACGCTCATCATGAACGTCAGCTAGGCATGGCACAGGTGACGGCCTGAGCAACATATTACTGCTCTGGGCTCTGATATCAGGACAATGCCCACTGGTGAGGCTTGGCGCGTAAATCTGATTGGTTCAACAAGCTACGTGCCACCCCAATGGCCTTGGCGCAGGCAAAAGGGACACGTCGGCGCATAATTCCCCAAATGGACGTACCTCTCCAGTCCGGTGGGATTGCAAGACGTGCCGTGTACGGAGTGTGCGTCTCGCAACTAACGCGCGCGCGTTGGTCGGACGGGAAGTACATACCACATACCCCTCACGCTGGCCTGTCGCCCGCGTGCCCTACCACGCTCTCGGTGCTGGACAGGCCACTTTCTTTCCCCTCTCGACCCCGCATGCTGGGGTACCATCGTGCGACAGCCCGGTGCAGGACGGGACGGGACAGAACCGTAGACGTCTGCGTAGCATCCCGGTGGCAACGAGAGCTGACTTGCAGTTGTCATCAGAATCCGGGCTGGCGCGCCGTGGGAGGTGCCTAGGTAGGTGGGCAAGGTTGTCCGCCCCCAACATCTCTCCACTGCCTCATGTCATGTCCGCCCGTGCTGGGCATCAGCTCGACACCGCTGGAGACGAAACAATTCTCGTCGCCGTCATCCTCAACCCTGGAAAGTTGTCTGGGCATGCTCATCAAGTCTGCCATGTCATCAGGAGCCATGCACATTCCGGGCCAAGCCTGCCCATGTGAGCTCTCTATGCTAACCTGAGTAGTCAATCAGGTTGGTGCGTCAGGTGCGTCAGGTGCGTCAGGTGCAGCTGTCGAGGAATACCCTCTCCATGCTGGCTATCAATCAAAAAGCACAAAGAGTACATCAAGCACTGGAACCCCCTGCGAGGAACAATTTATCAACCCGTCCCTACATCGCTCGGTAATACCGTCAGTGTATTAGCATCAGGTTTTCAGCTCTTGATAGTTCCTTCCACATAATGATTTCTACATGAATGAGTACCCCCTCAGACTGTTGTGCCCATTCGCCTTTGCTTGTATTTACTTTAGACCTCCTCGTTTTCCCAGTCCTTCTCCTCAAACATGGGCTCCTTCCGCACACCACTTATTTCCAGCTTCTCCAGAAACTCGGCCGGCACCGAGGGTATGTACTTCCTCTCGCGCTCCCTGTTGACGCCTCCGAACCCTGCCCCATACGAAACCAGCATATCTGTCACGGATGGTAGCGTAAAAGGCAGCATGAGCGCCGGGTCCATGAGGAGATGTTCGGGGGCATCGTCTTCGTCCTCAGGCCCTTCCGCGCCGTCCGGGTTGGGTGGACTTCCTGCACTTCCAGGCGTGTCAAGCAAGCTGTTGTTGCCACCGTTTGATGTCGCCTTGACTGGTGTCGTGGGACTGCTGTCTGCCCCGCGTGGTTTGGGAAATGGTGATGCTGCGCGGCTGCGACGCTTATCTCGTTTAAGGGCTGCCTCCTTCTGAATCGCCAACAGGTACTTCATCGCGCTCTTCGGGAGTCCCTTTTCGCCTACTTCCGGTCGGTAATGAGTCGCCGCATGAATGAGCTGTTGAGGGGTGAGCCTCTTCAGTTGCTGAAGAGTTCCGACGAGCGCTTCCAGGTCGTCTGCGTCCAGCGATGAGAAGCATTGCAGCCACTGCAGGAGTTGAATGACGGGTGCGAGGAAACGCCGCGCACCGTCCATGGTTGTTTCGCTAGATGCCTTCGTTTCACCCCCTTCATAATGCTCCGCTTGTCGATTGTTTGTTCGCGCCCAATCCTCGAGGATGGACACATTCATCCGAATTTGCATGGCCTTTGTGCGCGCCAAGTACTTCCTGTTGGACATGATTCTGTTGAACAGCTCTGCGCCCAGCCAGTATAACAACTGTGAAACAATTTGTGACGTGATGACCGAGTGAATGTCGTAGAGGTCTAGAACAAAGAGCGTCGATGAGAGGAGAGATGTGACGTTTCGCGGGGCTGGCTTTGCCCTTTGCTTCGGTGAGGGTGGCCGAAACCTCTTCTCCATCGGCTCCTCCTTGACCGTTGTCTTGCGCTTGAAAAGTTTCCATTCGTTCTGAAACGTAATGTCCTCGAAGCCAGGTATCGTTTCGTGGTCAAGCATCGCCGCATCCAGAACCTTGTCCAGCCGTCGTTCGGCATCGCGCACAATCAGAATAAATATCTCGTTAATCAGCTCTGCCAGATGCGCTTGGAACTCCGCCGTCGCTTCCACCAGCCCAGCGTCCTTCTTAAGATAATGCAGTAACAAAGTGGCGTTAGAAATCCAGAATGCTAGTATCGTCATATCCCATTGGCACTTCTCCACCACGTCGTTGATCAAGTCCATTGCGGTGACGAGCAGCTTTTCCAGGAGCTCGGGGCTGGCGTGATAGTGAGCATATCTGGCGCTCAAGAATATCATGTTGGCCGGTACGGGTTTTTGAGTGGGTGAGCGTTGCGGCGTCATTTTCGTAACAACAATATCAAGTATGCGGTCGAGTTCATGTTCTTGAAAAACAAACATTTGATCATGCAAGCAGCGGCTCCAGTCAAATTCTTGTTGATCCTCTTCAAATTCGTCGACAGGCTGGGAAGGGCACATTGTCAGTACAGAGCGACATCCTTCGTCATCCTTGTCCTTGGTGTGCGTACCTCAGGGGCGTCGTCCATTCCAACATTGCCCAAGTCGACCTCCAGGTCTCTCGCGCTGTCCATCATCAGTCTTCTTCGCATCTCGTTTTCAGCCATTTCCTCTTCAAAACGATCTTGTGAGAAGCCGGGATTATAGAAGTCATCGCCCATGCCAGCATTTCCGATGTTGTAACCGTTGTCATGTAAGTAAAAGGACATGTCGCTATCCGGAGGAACAAAATCGAAAGCCGTGCGTCCCGAGGAGGTCTTTTGATCGGATGAAGCGCCGTGGTCCAGGAGAAGTTTTGCAATTCCCTTATGTCGGTTCGTCATGGCCCACATCAAAGCTGTCCACTGATTCTGGTCCTGCTTGTTGACATCGGCACCAGCTTTAATCAAAGCTTTAACGACACTTTCATGTCCCTGAAAATTCTATTAATCCTGCTAGAGTAAAAATAAGCTTTGCTTGTAGCACGACTTACGAAACAGCTAGCGTATATCAAGGGTGGGGTTCCATCTTCATCGGCGACATTGACATCGACGTATGCCTTTACAGCGCCATCTAACAATTTCGAAACTTTTGCGGTATCACCGTTGCTGGCTGCCATTATCATAGCTTTCTGTAGTCTGTCCTTCTTCTCCGATTCTGATAGTTTGTCGTCATTGATGATGGTCTGTTCATCTTCCAATCCGTGGCCGGCTTGGTTGGCAGCAGCTTGTGCTTGAAGCATCTCCATCAGTCGCGTATCACTATCCTTGGGGCCTCTCGAACCATCTTGTCCCAACTCGTCATCGTTCAGTGACAGATTTCCGAAGCTTAGGGGCTTTGCCAAAGCTGGCGTCGTAAGGAACTGTGATTGACCTGCCGAGCACGAGAATCAAAAGGTTGATACGAGTCCACTTGCGAAGAGTGTTTAACGAGGTTAGCTGTGGAGTCACGAACCTTGCCAGCCATCATACATCTCAGTCTCGGGAACGTAATCTTCCATAGGGGCATGCCTTCGATCGTCCAGAGATGTGGGAAGATCTGCCGGTATAATGCGCAGCTTGGGGTCGCTTTTGCTATTCAGGTCCCCGGGATCCATGGTGGAAGGAGGGGCAAACGCCAGAGTCCCTAGCTCATGGACGATGTAGTTGCTATCGTCGTGATGGTTATGGAATTCAGACGTGCGCCGTACTCTGCAAAGACATATAATGACTCTAGAAGACTGGGGTCTTGATGAAGTCTCCCTGGCGCAAGGGAGTCAGTCGGCTTAGCAAAAGGCTGTCGTGTGATGTGGCTGCAGATGCTTGGTGCTGTGGTGCGGGTCGTCGCCCTTAGCTGTCGATTCCAGTTGGTCCGTGCGCTCGTTCCACTAATGAACATTCACGTGGAAGCTCCAGTCGATTCATCACTCCCTGTGTCAAACTTTCCCGCCCTTTGTCATCTTGTCATTTTTTTAACTTGTCATTCCAGCTTGCTCAAAGACAGCAGATGCGCAATCTGGCAAGACTGCCATCGCCACGCATCTCAACGTGTTCTTCTCTTTGATCCTTCCATCTATGACCAGCCGGTCAAGCAGCTATGGCTATGTTCAAACATGTTCAAACATGGCATGGACTGCAACACTACGCGTAATCGCAGGAAGTACGACCGGTATTGGCGTCAAACTCACTGAACCACTTCAAAGACAGCATATACATTTGAGATGTGACGAGGGCCAGAGATAGCCGGCAGTGTTAATAGGCAGCGCATATATGACGGCAGAAGATGCAACCAGCTTCTACGCGTTCAGCTACGTAGGAGGAACGCGCCCAGTGTCTTCCATCGTATATCATTGCGATTATTTCCGCAAGCTGGCCTGCAGTATTGACGTTCTCCATTGAGGCATTGAAGCATGAGATATCCGAGATTAGTGTCTCCGACATCGCATGAACATCTACCTTGCGCCGGAATTGAGTAGCTAATCCCAAAGAGCCGTCTGGGTTTTTGTAGCAGGAGCTTACCGCAACAGGCTTTGCCTTGCCGCATGAGACAAAATGGAGTGTCGTTCCAGAAGCCTCGGACTAAGATCTCTTTCTTTTGATAGCATATTTTAAGCCGAAAGCGCGAATCGCGTTGGTCATTTTTACAACGTCTTGCATATCCTTAGAGCCTTCGGCTGCAGCGCCATTTTATCCACAAGAGATTCGACATCACGAACTGTTGCTGTGTTGAGAGTCGTGGATGGTGGAATGTCTTACCTTAACATCGTAAGCACCTCCTTCTTCGGCTCACATATCTTGAAGAACAGATTGTTGTCTATCATTGACCTGATTTGCGATTGTTGCAGGACATCGGATACCAGGTATACGGATTCGGACAAAATGAAACTCCTACATCAAATACGGCTGTGAGATCATAGTAGTCGCATACCCTGGATTTGAGCTCTACTAACCAGTTTTGATAACATTAAAAGTTTTCCCTCCTACAATATCTCAAATCTGGCATTTGAGGATTGATGATTCGGGTTCGATGACTGCGCGACTGCCCTTGACTTTGACTGAACCAGCAGGACTCTTAATGCGGAAATATTCTGGTCTGAGAAGATCTTTAGTCGATTCTGATCCCCAAATGTGACAATATGAGTTGGATAAACAAAGTAATAGCTGGTGAGAAACAGGCATTCTTGTTTTATCTCAGCACCCGAAAACTAGAACTCTCTACGAAGCCAAAAGCAGGGCACAATCAGAGGAGCTGGTTCGAATTTTTCTGCCGCAGATATGTAAAGACACGGCGATGAGGATTCTAGCTACTTTTGAAGCGACCATGGCAGTTCGCAGAGCAAGGAGATGCGATGTTGCGGATTGCTTCAGTTGTGAATCTCATCCTTCCCACTTCCATTAGATTTGCGATTTGATAGGTGCCGCCTGGCGAGGTTCAAGACAGATGCGGTTAATGCAGTTTGCAATGATAAATTATACATTGTACACTAGCAAGTCGGGGCTTATCGCTTCAGTGCTAAATGCACTTGCAACACTGCTAACTGCTCAACTTGAGATGTTATCATAAGCGGCCAGCACGGCAGGATGGCGCGCAGTCTTCCAACTAGGGCAACCCTCGATGGACAGAAGCTTGAAGGTGCAGACACTTGCTGATTGCAAAAAAAGAAAAAAAAAAAAAAAAAACCCTGAGAAGCCATCAATCCGTCTCTCTTGTCTGTTGGCTGTCGCCCAAATACTTTGTCCTGAACCTTCGACCTCGAAATAAGCCGCTTCTGCATATCATGCAAGATTCAGATGATCGCAAAATAGAACAGCTTCAAGATTCTCATGCCCCCAAACACTATTCATTTTCCCTGTACGAGAATCCAGTTGCAAGCCAACCGTAGGTTTACGGGAATCGTTAGATATTTTGAGAAATCGACGCTTTGTGGTGCGAGAGCTACCCTGCACGAAATCGGAAGGACGGTTCTAGGTCGATTGACACCTGGCTGTCGAAACCTTGTCTGAAATTTTTGAAATTTAACACAAAGAGGCGTCTTTTCCTTGTTGGCTCATTGCTGCCATCACGGGCGTTGGACCATGACCCCGTTGTACAAGAATATGTGCTCAAATAGTGCCATTGCTGTGGACTACCAGACGTAGCAGCAGCATGTAGGAAAGAGGAAGCAGTTGTCGTGCAATCCCATCACTCTAAGCGGATGGTTTGCGGCTAGCTCACACTTGGAAATAGTCATTGACGATATCCTCAAGCCGATTGGTGCCCCAGGACGGAAGACAATGTTTTCTCTTGGGCGTGAGAACAAGGCAACTTGTGCTTGAGAAAAACTAGACTGCCATTTCCCAAAGCTTGAAGTTCACACATGTAAGGCACGTGACACCAGATCGACGGGCCGGTGAGCGTCCTTCCATCTTCCATGGTGAGGTGACCAGAAACTTCACGCGGGACGGGGCTGACGTAATAAATGCAGTCATGCATTATCACAATTTCGATGGGCGGGAGCGGGGGTGGGGCGTCCCATCTTGACAAATTACACGATGAGCCCAGGTGGAGTAATGGGGCTGTCGGACCCATCACGAAGTTTTCCCCCAAGCTCACAGTGGTACGCAGCAAGCCGCCTACCAATCACAGCCCAGCAAAAGTAAGCTCGTCATAGAAGAACATCTCGATGCAAGTTCGATAACAAATAAGCCCATCAAATACCAGAACCACTTACTTGCCCCTCGTCTCCGACCAGTCTGAAAACCACCATCCATCTCTTCCTCGCACGGATTAGCTCCCCCTTTCTTCTACAACTTACTCGGCATTTCAACGCCGCTAGCTTCCGCCCCTTCGATTCTAGCACAAGCCTCCGCTCCGCCCACCGACAAAGCGTCTGGTGCCATCTAGAGTTGGGCGACAGCATCCTCCCGGGCGCGCGGCGCACAACACAAAGCCATTAAGCTTTAACCATACTTGACTCGGGACCAACTTAAAAAAAAAAAAAATCTACTATATATATAAGCGCGACATGGCCAGCACAACAGGGCTTCCCGAAAATGTGCCGGCACGCGAGTCTGTCGAGCATCGCCGGAGCGAAACGGAGCCGCTTCTTGGGAAACCTGGTGATGCTATTTTGCCTGAAGGTGCTTCCATCATGAGGAGTTTTTTCATCGGTATGTGTACTTGCCCCCCCAAGACACAACTGCGTTCAGAAGTATCGATATCGACAGGTGTTCCGCAATCAGGAAGTGGATTTGTTTGCACTGCAGCTGGCTAACACGAGCTTCTTTTTATCAGGCACGGGCATCGTCGCCGAGCTGGGCGTCGCCCTCCTCTGCATCAACATCTGGGCACACATCTTCATGAAGCCCATCATCCTCTTCTCCGGTCACCCCCTCTCCATGTCCGTCGCCCTATTCACCCTCGTCCAGTCCATCCTTAGTCTCCAGCCCACGGAGACGCCCTTGCAGAAACGCACGGGTCAGTACATCCATGCTTCGCTCAATCTGGTGGCCTTCGTGGCCATCGTCACAGGCGCCGTCATTATTGAAGTCAACAAGGTTCGCAGCAATGGCCCTCATTTCCACTCCGTGCATGCCTACGTCGGATCCGCCACCTTGCTATTGATCATGGGGCAGTATTTCGTGGGATTCACAATGTGGTTGACGCCGAGACTCTACGGCGGTGTGGAGCAAGCTAAGCAGCTGTACAAATATCACCGCTACACCGGGTACTTGATTCTCGTGCTGCTTTTGTCGGCTGTTTGCACGGCCATGGAGACGGATTACGTGGAGAACGTCTTGGATATCAATCTTTGGGGCGTGATCTTGGCGGCTGCAGTGATTTTGGCGGGCGTGTTCCCCAGGATTCAGAAGCACAAGTTAGGGCTTGGTGTGAGGAGGCCTGTGGTTGATGTATCTGATGCTCCTGATTGATTGCTGGCTAATCTTGAAGAAACGTATGAGAAAAAGTTTGGAAAGGGGGGTTTGGGAAGGGAAATGAAAGGACCGACACAGAAATTGTCATGATGTATGAATTATGCCGCGATTCTCCTTGGGCCATGCTTTTATTGACAAAGGAATCCTTGTTGAGGATTACCAAACGAGGAGGCGATGCCTGGAATGGATGAATGGCGGGACATGAAAGTATTGCTATATCGTTCAACTCCCCCCTCCGGGAAGAGGCAAAACTAACGGACTGCGCTACTAAGCTGCAGAATCCTTGGTTGTTCTCTTGGCTCAGCTTTTGCGGGCGCGCCACCTGCCCGCAGCCACAAACCTTGATTCTAAAGGCTTGATTATAGTGTTTGTACGGTATTTTGTTTAGTATTTCATGGTTCTCTAGTTAGGATATAACTAGGCATACATTGTTCATTCTTAGGCCTTACCTTATGCAGTGCTTGGCATAAATTAGGAAAGGATGTCGAGAAAAAAAATGATTATCGTTCAACTCTAGTAGTTCATCTACCCTGCTTCTATGCAACTCTGGATACCGTGCGTTTATTTCATTTCTAATCCTACGAGTATCACCACGTTGCTGAACGACAAGCTTGGAACATGACGCTTGACACAGCACACTGGGAATCAAGGCCCCCTTCTGAAAGCGAGCCATGGTGGCCCCGTGCGAAAGTGGACTTTGTGTGTTTGGGCACACCATAAACTCGCCCGAGGGAGACATTTAAAAAGTTCTTTTCAGAGACGGTCAGGTCGTACTTGTTATGGCAGACCTTTTTTGTAAACTCTTCCTCCGTGGGATTTTGCCTCGGCTCATATAGATGTGGTATGTTCTATCACCTTTTATTCCCTGATGAGCATGGAACCATTTTGGAATCGGTGAAGACAAACCCTGGCATCCTTTTTGAGCGATGAATATGTCCATTATTGATTTCGCCGTCATCGTCTTGGCTCGAAACCCCTCCGTTTCTGCAAAACCAATAACAAAGGGACTGCCTTGACTTGGTTTTGTTGGTAGTGCCGGTAGAAACGAACTCTAATAATGGAGCAATGGGAGATTGACGAACTACGATTACCACAAGCTTTTGTTTTTGAATTGCCATGCCATGGAGGTCAGCCTCCCAATGGCCCTAACGCGGATTTGAGCTGTCTAAGCCGCAAGACTGCGCAACTTATCAACTCAGGCTGCGTAAGAAACTGTTGTGTGTGATTTGTCATGTCGGTTGAGGCACGTGCCCTCTCAATGCTAGAACTTGCCGAATTTGGGGAGCTATGACAGTGGTATCATGGGGATTGCCGAAATGATGCGTCACCGATGCAATCGGGCAAGGCCAATTCTTGTCGTCAACTTCGTCGATCAGAGGAAGTATGGCACAGTACGGAGTACAGTACGTGCATACAGCAAGGTTCTTGCAGCTGGAAGAACTTGTCCCTAATAACCCGACAATTCCACCCAGCAATGCAATGGCTTCCATGGGCGTCATGTCGATTTCTGGAACATTTCCACATTTCCAGTCTCAGCGACGCGCAGTGTGTGTGTGTGTATCGTTCGAAGCAGTAACATCATAATCTGGACTAAATTTTGCCGTCAGCTTATGAGTGCAATATTGACTGCGAAACATCACTGCCAATGACTCGCCTGAATCAACTTGGTCAAGCCTCAGATTAACTGACGTCGGATCTGAACCGCGGCTTCTGACATAAAAAAGTCTTCAGACAAACACTCTGGATAGCCTTGACAGTGAGAAGGAGCTCTTCTGCATAGGGCTGCAGTGAGTTGCTAATGCGGACTCTCCGAACGCGTGCGTCGTAGTCGGATCATCGATGGAGGCTGCCTTGGTCAGATCGCCGATTTGACAGCAAACGGCTCCGGCACCACCGTGAAGAAAGCATAGAACAGGCCATTCGTGCTCTGTAGAGGCAGATCAGAGATTGACTATAAAGCGTAGTCCCTCAGGCTTGCAAGCTTCTGCAAGTGGAAGTCCATACATGCATTCCCAAAGCCCAACTTTTTTATAAACCGGCCGGTAGGCATCGCGGTTGTCAATAGAACAATCGGGCCGTCAAGACTACCGACCTAGACTGGTATCAACGGGTGGATTGAATCAATGCATTTGCGGCTGCAGCATGTAATTGGATCAGCAGAAGGGCACAAAGCATTGGAGAGCTTCCAAGTGCCTCACTAAAAATGATTTTCATCAAAGTCGAGTTTCGCGTGCGTGCGTCATAGCGGTTGGCAGCCAAAAGGGGCCAATTCGAGGTGGTCCTGTGTCGCACTGCGTGCTCAAAGCGGGAGGATTTTGTACGATCCGGTGACGCGCAACTCGCTTGGTGAATGAATGATTTGCTTCGAGGTTATCTATCGTAGCGGTCAGACAAAGAAAGCCTCAAGGGTCTCAGGTTCCACACCAGTGGCATGTGCGTGTGCGGCGCATCGGACAATTAGTTCAGTGCGTTAAGCAGTGTTTGGTCTGGGGTCCTGATGACACACATGGAAGAGCTGCTAGTCATGTTTGGGTTGTTTGGGTTGTTTGGGTTGTATTCCACCCATCGGCAATTCGGTCATTGCCAAGTGTTGTGATGAAGGGCCGGCCTGTCCATATCCTAGCTGAGCTGTTGGCTTTGCGCAGGCAAGAGGATGTAGCTAATGTCTTGTGACTGTACCGACTGGTCGTTGGAGTTGACACTATCCCTTTGCGTGTGCGAAGGCAGCACCTTGGTCACGGGACCCACACCCCCGCCGATACTTTGCGATACTCCTAAACAGCCACAACAGCTGGCGTGTGCAATGTACTGCTTTGTACGTCTAGAAATTACTAGTACTTTTATTATGGTGAAGTTCGCATTAATTGAAGTATCGCTTATCTTCCTTGGTCCTGATTGGCCCACTAGCGAATTCGTGACCTAGGTGCTGCCTTCGCACACGCAAAGGGATGGCACTCAGGTTGCCGCATGTGCCCTGGACGTTGCCTCATCTTATTACTCCGTACTACTCCGTACTACCAGGACCATTTCCCTGGCTACGATGATCGCGGTAAGGCGACAACAATCAGGTCGCGGGCTCCACTTTCGCACAGTACCTACCTAGGTACTCAAGAGATGCCTCAAATTACGCAACAAGGTATAGCCCACTCACTATAATAGCCGATTAGCCTGTAGCTTAAGCATGGCGGTACATTTTTATGTGAAATACTTGCGCAGAAACACAAGATATGTTTTCCTCATGTTATTTGACCGGCCAACATGCTCATTAGTAACCTGATGGTCGCCTCATCACAGTCAAAGGGATAACGAGATCGGGCAAAAATACTAAGCCAATCGTGAGTAGCTGCCCACTCGACTTGTCGTCTGGCATCAGCGGGGGAAAACTCGGACTATCTGTAGCAATCTCCCGCATAATTTTACAATGCTGGCAGAAGTATACACAGCATTCAGTGACCTGTCGTTCGTTCAGTCCCGACAATCCGAGTTGTGTCAGCGCCAGAGGGTCAAAACATGGAAAATATGGAGTACGGCACAAGCCCTGGTCGTGTTGATTTGATGTCCAAATGTTGTCCCTGCTGGTCTTTCGAACTGCTTGTGCATATAAAGACCTCTGAATATTTGAATAACCAGCCCGGTTTAATGGGCTGATTTTTTTTGTCCTTTTTGGACTGCATTGCGACAAAATGCCTTTTGCGAACGATCGCTACTCTTTGGCGTTTCTCATGTTCCTAGGTGACGTCGGACGCTAGCGAGACTAAGCAGAGTGGGCCGGACACGCTCAGAAGCAAATTTCCATCGTCAACTGGCCACGGCTGGCGCTGGAGTCGACGGCTGGCAGCAATAAAGTAAAGTACGGAGCACCTGGGGAGCACCTGGGGAGCACGTAGTGCCAACTGATCCATGCCGACAGCTACGTCATAATGTCATATTTCACATCTGGACCTGCCTGGCAGCTGCAACCCCAGTCCAAAAATACATCCCAGCCCACAGCACCCACAGAGGAAATCACTCCGCCCACTTTTTTGGCAAAATACTCAAAATACTCTCGGTATAGTACTCCGTAATTAAGAGTTAAAAGAAGCATGTGTACGGAGTACTCCGTACGACTGAGATCCTGTGTTCTCCGAGGCAGACCTCTTGGTACTGGAGAAACCTGCGTGCACCCCTTATAATACCAGCGCTCTGGCGTCCCGCCCCCTGTAGGACCCAGGATTGCTTCCTTTTCACAGATTTCATAATGGAGCCCGCAACCCATTGCTCGCCTTTGGGCCCGTCATGTCGTGCCTGGTTCATGCCTCGATAAGTTGGAGAACAGAACTCCGTGCGTCAACGTAGTGAGTACTCCGTAGCGAGTAGACGATTTGGACAAGAGTTCTGCTCCTTGAACGGGGGCACTTTGTAGTCCATCGAGAGGAGGCCAACGAGGAGGAGGCCAACGCGGGACTAGGCCAAACGCCTGGCCGTTCTCCTGCATCATTTATGATTTGACTGGAAGAAGCGCCAGCCTTCCAGACGTCCCGCCGGACAGTTCGATCGACGACGTATGGAGGTGGCGGGTGCCGTGAGCCCCCCCCTAAACCCCCCCCCCCCCGGTCGTCTGTGTCCTGCCGTCTATTCCCTGGAAGGTCTGACGTCGGTCGCGCTACCTGTCATTTGGCCTGCGTCCTCCCCTACCTGATTCCAACAGCCAGCCGTAGCCGCCTTCACCGTTTGTTTCCACCATCTCTTCCCATCCTAGCCCGACGTGTCCTGCTGACGACATTGGTCTTGTGCGATCCCAAGCAGAAACCCATTTTCCCGTACGGCCTACGGCCTATTCTGTGCACTGTCCCTTGAACTTTGACTTTTCTTCTGACGCCCGACTGTGACAACGCCAGACAAGATTGTGGCTCCGTCCGTGTCGCTGTCTGACGAGCCCGCCCACTTAGCCCGGATAGAGAAGCCGCAGCTCCAACAGCACCCATTGACGTCGTGCATCCGCAGCGCATACACGCACACATATCTGGTTGTGACCTCATGCACATACCCGCTTGTCGACTCAATCCACAACCAGCCGCAAACCCTCTAAACCCTCTCGACCCTCTCGCATGAGGCATGCGAAGCCGTTGTTCTACAGCCGACATCTCTTTCAATCCAACCTCACCTCATTCGGATCCTTTGCGAGCGCAGTCGACGCGTCCTATAGTTGGTGCTGACGCCTGTGTCTCGAACCTTGTCACTGCCAAGTCTTTCTCCCCCTCTTCCATAATACCACCACCAACGAGGCGCAAGCGAGCCGAATCAAGCAACCTGGCGAGAGATGGATTGAGTTCGGACAATTTGGTAGTCGCAGCAGAAGCAGCAGCCGTATCGACTGGGGATGCGCACAGCACAATGGCTCAACGCCGCTCCAGCCATCCCCATCCCTTCTCTTCGCCATCCGAATCTTCAGGCAAGGGCGAACAAGAGAGGCACTGTTCGAAAGAACTGAATGACAAGAATGGAAAATCTGTAGCTCCCCCCCGTGAGGCCCCAGGTCCCTCGCAAACGACCGTCAATATACCTTTGGTGCGAGACCCAGCTCAGAACACCGACGATTTGGCCCTTTCTCAACTGCAACTCAACGACTATCGTGCTCGGTTAGCCCGCGATCTAGAGCTTCGCGATCTGTCTGCAAAAGGATTGCTCATGACCCAGACGGAAAAAGCACGAGTTTCTCCGATTATGGAGGAAGGAGCCACCATTGCCTCGCCCATGCTTCCGGCTGCTCCTACCACCACATCCACAGAATCCGGCAACACTGTGCGCGGTGGCATGACGCCCGCGGCAATCGCGCAGACCCCCTCGTATCCCTTCCCTCGAATGCAAAACACCCCTCATCAGCTCTACAAGTCCATGTCGCTTCCACCAATGAGCCCCTTGCCACGCCAACAGCTGACTCCTTCGTTTGAACATCGAGGCATGTTGGACAAGGTGCTGTCAGAGACGTCCACGCCAACCTCGGCTTTCACTTTCGAACCTGCAGGAATGTCGGACCATCCACGTAACTTTGACTTCCCCACTCCTAATCTCTATGCCCTATCCCTTACGCTCTCTGCAGAGCCTGGACTGGACGCTTGGTGGAATACGGTTGTGCAAATCATGAGAGATGTGTATAAAGCAGAAAGGGTAACACTGGCTGTTCCTGCTGACACTACCGACGTGGAAAACGTACCTTGGGGCCAAAAAGCCAGCTACAATGCACATCAAGAAGATGAGCTCAGCTTGGGTTATATGGCCAAAGGAAGCAGTGCCAGTGTCTTTCAAAGTAGTGATATAGGGACAGCTTCTGATGGCTTGACCACAATTGACGACGCGACCCCTGGTTCTGCCAGTCTCTCGCGACCAGACATTCAAAGTCGCCATTCTTTCACTGCTTTCGAAGACAATAAATCCTGTTGTCAAGAAGGACTGTCCATGGCGCCGCCAAAACGGCCGGCCAACTTAACCAGAAGCAAGACACAGTATCCCTCACCTCGGGCAGCAGCAGAACTCAAGGATGAATATACAAAGTTGAACAAGGATGCGCTAGACGAGCATGATGCAGCTGCCCAAACACGGCAAGAGATCCCCAGCTGGGAGGCTCCGTTCATGGCACGCTATGACGGGCAAGGCCGCGTTTTGCCTGTCCTACAGGCGCTGGACTACGAAGCCGATCCGCTAATCGACCATACGGGTGTTATGCGAGTTCTGGAGCGTGGCCACACTGTTGCCTTAACCCGAACATACCCGTATCTTCCCAGAACTGATGCTGAACCAGAACAAGGCGGTGATCACAAACCAGGTTCGAAGGCGCATGGGTCGGACCCTAAGCGGCCCAAAAAGCAGCGCACCGAGTCCATATCTAAGCTATCATCGTTTTTGCCTACTTCATCACGCAATAAAGGGAGTGGTGGTGACCGGCCGAAAACAATCACTTCCTGTCTGGATAACGGAGATCGCCGACCTGCAACACCCAAATACGAAGAGTATGAACAAGCGCCGCCGTCTCCTTGGTCACAATCGCCGGCACCCTCTCCTGCCGTTCGCAGCGACCAAAAAGAGAATCCCTTCTTTACGGATGCCATAGTTGATGAAGAATCCTTTAATCCTGGATCACCGCCTGCCACCTATACTGGGATGCGGCCGCCTCAAGCGATTGGCGTAGACAACTCCTGGACAGTTCTTCACATACCACTGAAGCACGTGCTTCTCTCCAAACCTACGCGAACCTTCAGACTGGATGCTGCAGCTTTGGGATCGAAAACGCAATCAAAAGGGAAGGATGATAGTCCAACGGATCAAAGACTCCCACTAGAGTCTGACCATGTTACGCCAGAGCAGCTGAAACGAAACAAATCCGCACCAATTGCCATTCTTTCCATACTGAGCCCGATTATTCCATACCCATCCAACCTGAGGCATTCCTTGGAACGACTGGCGCCGCACATGGCGACTTCCTTCTCATTATGTCGCCATTACAGTAACTTGGAAACCGAACTGGCTGGAATACAGCGGCGAAGGCCCTCGATCACGGGCTTCGGAGCGGTCGCACCTTTTGGAAATCACGTCGAGAGTGGTGTGTTTTTGGCGCCAAACGCCCCGAAACAAAATTCACTCGGTGAAAGCATGACCAGCCCTAGTGATTACTCTGCCATTTCGAAAAGCACGACGGCGTCTCCCCTGGTAACGCCAGGCTGGGAACATGGTTCTCTTAGCCACTACATGGACAGAAGGCCGCCTCTTGGAAGTCCATCGGCCGGTTCCCAAGCTGTGGAGAGTTACTTTGCGAGCAAGCAAAAGCTGGCATCGAAGCAGGAGATTTCGACGCCCGGGAAAGAACGAGCAAGAATAGCATCCAAAGAGAACTCCCCTGGCGCCGAAAAGAGACACTCTTTCCTTTCAAGTGTGCGATTCGAGACCGAAGCCTCAAGCCCTGAGCAAGTAGCTGAGGGGGATTATTTCGAGGCTGGAGGTTCCAGCATGGCAGCTAAAGTTCTTAGAGATGGTAGCAGTTTGGCTGGCGCCCAAGATAGCGTGACAGATTCGTCTGCCGAGACTACCAGATTCAAACAAGCCGCCGTCGATCGACACTACGAGCAAACTAGACTGGAACATGCTCATCACACAGTATTGCACAGCTATGGAGCCGATTTTGCTTCGACATTCCAGTCCCTTCCTCCAAGCTCTAGCCTGTCAACCAAATTACCTGCTACACCTCTAGCGCCAACTCGGAGCGGTTCCTTGACATCCATGGCGGGAGATATGCCCCCTCCATCTGACCGACTCAAGGGTTTAATCTTGGACTCATTGCCCGCTCACGTTTTTGTATCCTTGCCTCAGACAGGGGAGACAGTATGGGTGAACAGTCGATTCTTATCATACCGTGGGCAAACTGTGGCAGATCTTTCCGCAGACCCTTGGGGAAGCATCCATCCGGATGATAGGGAGGGTTATCTCAAGGCATGGGGCCATTCACTGCGGACTGGAGAGCAATTTTCTCGCACCGTGCGCATTAAGCGGTTTGACGGGGCCTACCGCTGGTTCTATGCGCGAGCTGTAGCTTCAAGGGATAAGAGAGGAGTCATAATGCAGTTTCTAGGCTCGTACATGGACATTCATGACCAGCACATTGCGGAACTGAAGGCAGCCCGTCAGGAGGAAATCGAGGCATCAGAAGCCAAGCATAGACTACTTGCTAATCTTATACCGCAAATCATCTTTACGGCCACGGAAGACGATGGTATTACGTTTGCCAACGACCAGTGGCTTTCTTACACCGGGCAAAGCTTCGAAGACGCGCTTGGTCTGGGGTTCATGGATCATGTTCATCCTGAGGATCTCATGAGATGTCGAATTCCTGTCGATCATGGGGCAAAGCCATCGGCTGCACCATCACCAGTGGAGCAGACAAGCAATCAGGACACATTGTCATCCGGCCAAACCCCGACCCCTATGCAACATAGCCCTGGTGAGTCGTCCCGACAGTCGACAGCCACCGCGAAGTCCACACTACAAGAATTGCAACCCGCTCTTTCAAGATCGAGCAGCTCCGGCAGCGACTCGGTGTACTCGCTTCCCAGCGCGGAGCTTACGGAGCTCGCACGAAAGGGCATCATCAAGGTAACGACAGACACGAGTGGGCGTCTTTCTTACACCACCGAAGTTCGTCTCCGGTCAAAGACTGGCGACTATCGTTGGCATCTCATCAGGTGCGTCGAGATAGACACACTCGATTTCGGTCGCGGCGCCAGCTCGTACTTTGGCTCAGCTACAGATATCAATGATCACAAGCTTTTGGAAACGAAGCTGAAGGAGGCCATGGAATCGAAAGGCCGGTTCTTGAGCAATATGTCACATGAGATTCGGACGCCTCTGATCGGCATTTCCGGCATGGTAAGCTTTCTGCAGGATACGACACTGAATGAAGAGCAACGCGATTACACAAATACCATTCAAACTAGCGCCAACAGCTTGATCATGATTATCAACGACATTTTGGACTTGTCAAAGGTGGATGCCGGCATGATGAAGCTCAAGTATGAATGGTTCCATACTCATTCTCTAATTGAGGATGTAAACGAGCTCGTATCAACCATGGCCATCGCAAAGCGTCTGGAATTGAACTATCTCGTAGAGGCGGATGTGCCGGCATGGGTGAAGGGCGACAAAGTACGAATACGTCAAGTCTTGCTCAACGTCATTGGCAATGCGATCAAGTTCACTTCGGAAGGCGAGGTGTTTAGTCGATGCAGAGTGTACACAGAAGTTGATCCCGCAACCCGCAGCGAGAGTGAAATCATGCTTCAATTCGCCATCACAGACACCGGAAGAGGCTTCACGAGGGAGGAAGCAGACTTGATATTCAAGCCCTTCAGTCAGATCGACGGCAGCAGCACTAGACAACACGGCGGTAGTGGCCTCGGACTTGTGATTTCCCGCCAGCTCGTGGAGCTGCATGGTGGCAAGATGGAAGGCACTGCAGTCCCTGGCAAGGGGTCGACCTTCACCTTCACAGCAAGATTCACGCTTCCGACTGCCGAAGATCATCCCAACAACCCTTCTAGCCCGGCCTCGTCTGCCTCGGTTGGGGCTTCAAGGCAAGGATCCTCGGAAAGCGTGCAACAGACGAGTAAGGCGACGTCTGTCACGGAGACGCTCCGGAACAGTCCCAAAGAAGAGGCTGTATCTAAAACCTCGAGTGCCTTTCCGAGCCCTCTATCTGCGTTCACCGCTGGCAATGCAGAAGCTCAAGCCCGTCTTGTGAGACACCTCACCGGCTCGCCTCCATCGACACCCGACAGTTCCGGATTGGCCCGTTTCAGCGAAGCTGCCAAAGCCAGCGGGCAGGATCTAAGCCAGATGAATTTGGAAATGCCATCTGATCGAGGCTCGCCGCCGCCTCGAGAGACGACGCCAGAGGTAAAGAGCCCTCGATCACTGGGTGATTTCAGGCCCCCAATGTACTCGATCTTGATCATTTGTCCTCAAAATCACAGCCGTGAAGCGACGACTCAGCATATTGAGATGACGCTGCCGAAGGATGTCCCTCACCAAATAACAGCCATTAGGACCGTTGAAGAAGCTCAGCCGTACCTAGGAGGGGAAGATTCCATCACTTTTACACACATCGTTCTCAACCTGGCCTCGGCCGAAGCCATCATCAATGTCATGGACCAAATCATCCATTCACAGAAGATTGGGGGGACAACAATTGTGGTGCTAACAGATTCTGTACAGCGACAGGCAGTACAAAAATTAGCAACTGATACCCAACATGAGAAATTGTTGACAGAGAACCTGGTCACGTTTATCTACAAACCAGTCAAGCCCTCGAGATTTGCTGTGATATTTGATCCCGACAAAAGACAGGATCTGAGCGTCGACAGAAATCGATCTACAGCTCAACAGATGGTGGAGAGTCAAAAGGCCAGCTATCAAGAAATCGGGAAGCGCATGGGTAACAAGGGCTACAGAGTCTTACTTGTGGAAGACAATCCAGTGAACCAAAAAGTTCTCAAAAAATATCTCAAGAAGATTGGCGTTGATGTTGAGGTCGCTGTTGATGGCGTGGAGTGCACAGAAATTGTTCTGTCCAAGCCTCACAAGCACTACTCTTTAATTTTGGTATGATGATGCACGAAAAATGGCCGCATTGAAAAGGTTTTTGATTGGATTGAGGCAGCTAACGAAAACTCAGTGTGACTTACACATGCCTCGAAAAGATGGCTATCAAGCGTGTCGTGAGATCCGCCAGTGGGAGCAAGATTCTAATCTGCGAAAAATGCCGATAATTGCGTTATCCGCCAACGTCATGTCGGATGTACATGAAAAATGCGTCGCCGCGGGATTCAGTGACTACGTGACGAAACCCGTTGACTTTATCGATCTGAGCAGAGCCATGGCGAAATTCTTTTAGGGCCAGGGCTGTGCTCCTGTACTGTATAGAAAAGGGGTCAGGGCTGAGGATCTCAGCCTGGCCGCTTGTACTTTATATTTGTTTGTACGTTGTGTTTCTCCAAATCTTCTCTTTTTCCATCGACGACGCCTTTTGATGGAAGTGCTGAATGGTCATCAGAATCTGCTGGTGTAATAGAGGCGGCACAAGCGTGAAATGGAGGCCTAAAGACTAGAATAGAAGGCGTTTCGACTCAGCGAATGAGAAGAAGAGAGAAGCAAACAGTTGATTTGCTGGAGACTTTTTTTTTTTTTTTTTCTTGGGGTTGGAAATGCCCGTTTTCAAAAGGGGATACACAAACCAGAAGAGGAGGGGGGGAGAAAAGGAGGGGGGAAATGCCCGGTAATGAAGAAACGAAGGCAGTATTGCCAGTCTATTGTATTTGTCCTTGTTTCTAGCATCAGCAGTCTTAGGCGAGGCATCCGCTCTGCATTGGGTTCGGATCATAACTCTACATATCACTGTCATATGAGGCAGAGCATGAGCAACGGGCGGTGTGCGTAATGAAATGCCCGAGGGCTGGTTTCTCCGACATTGATCCTATTTTCCTTTTGACGACAAGCCGAGTTGCTTCGGGACGGGAGGGTGTTTCCCGGCCTTGTGTTCATGACGTGCTTATGAATTGCTCGTCTGGGGATCATGGCACGGCGCAGGGACGCGATTGGGCCTGGTTGATGGCTGTGAAATGGATTTGGATCTGCTCGGCTACGGAGGGCCGTGTGAAGGAACGAGGTTGCTCGTCCGTACGGGTGTTTCCAAGGGCGTTTCCATGGTGCTGCTGAACCGCTGCGTACTTGCCCTTGACCACGGCACGACAACTACGCTGGTCCATCTTCGACGGAGAGCACGTCGAGTTCTAGGCAATTGATGTCCTTCACATCACGATACCGATGGGGATTCCAGGTCAACAGAGTTGTAAAGTAGAGGCTGGGCGGACGATGACGCCCTCTGTCGCTCTGCCAAACCAAGCAGGTTGATGTGGAATCGCTGTCATTCATGCCAACAATCTATGCATAACCCTTTCAACGCCAAATATGCTACGCTTTGATACTTTCCAATGCAAGTCCTTTCTGTCCCCCGCCCCCCGTCATCTAGTAGATGCTTCCTCGCAAGCTCCTGTCTTCCTCCTCTGCCTTGTCCAAATCCTCCGTGTCGGACCCCGTATGGGGAGACGCATCGCCCAGACGGTTGGCGTATCCTCCCCCGGCAGGTGACCCGTCGTCACTTAGATTTCGTGAACGCATGGCCTTGCTTCGCTGGAGAGTAGCGCGCTCGTCGCAGGAGGCGCTGTCGCTGTCGCTGGTGGCGGCGGAGGTGTGGCCCGAGTATGTGCCGCCGAAGTCACGGCCAAGATGGAGGTAGCGGGGGGATTTGAGGCTGCGGAAGCGGTCTTCTGCGGTGATGAAGGAAGGGGTGCCGTCTGGGGAGGAGACGACTTCCTCGGCTACGGTGGCGCCGTTTCTAGATAGAGGTGCGTCCTGGTTACCTTTTTCGTGCTCGTGCTCGTCATCGCCGTCGCCCATGCTGGCAGTGGTCTTGTGCCGATGCCGCCTCGCGGCAATCGTTGTGCCGGACGAGCTGTTGGTGGCGCCGCTGACGTTGGAACCGCCGTTGATGTTGTGGGCGTCGTACCCTGTTCTCTCGTTGTCCTTTTGCCGGAGCACTTCCAGGTCGTGCCGCTTCTTGTAGTAATTCGAGTGGTTGCACCCGTTGGGACAGCCGCCCCATCGACGGGTCACGACGAAGGTGCGGTTCCTCTCGAGCTTCGGGTCGATGGAGGGTTCGCGGAGGGCTCGCTCGCGCCGCAGCTCGGACCAGGTGCGCAGCTTGGTCTCCAGGACGTACTTCTCGTTCTGCTGCTTGCGCATGACGAGGAACTCGCAGTGTTCTACGTTGCGCAGGTCTTCAAAGTATTCGACCGTAAAGTGGTACCATTTCATGAGGAAGACGCGCGACATGAGACCGTGGGTGACTGATGAGCGAGAAGACACATTAGGTACGCGAGTTGAGGTGAAATAGTTAAGTGGTTATCTCGAAGCACAACATAAGTTGCTGCTGCTCTTCGCATTTCCTGAAAGAGTCAAGGGACATAAAAAAAAAAGAAAACCACGCACCTAGAATGCAGACGCTCGGGAAGTCATCGTCGCCAAATTGCCGCCATAGACTCTCGTTGAACCCGCTGACACGATCGTACGCATCTGCCGCGCTCTCGCCGTTCGGAATCCTGTAGAAGAAATGTCCGTAGTCGGCACGTTCCTGCCACATGCGCTCCATCTCAGCACTGCATGGCTGAAAGTTGCCAAAGTCTTGCTCGCGGAGTCTAGGCTCCTCGTAAACCTTGATCTTGTCCCGCTTGAAGGGCGACTCCTCGGGATCGTCTGACGCCAGTGTGGCAAGGATACCCTCTGTGGTCTCACGAGTGCGACGATACGGTGACGTGAAGATCTGAAGGGTATCGTCTGGGCGGAGGAGGCTTTTCAGTCGGCGTCCGGCCTCGTGGGCTTGATTCCAGCCATCGGCCGTAAGTTTAACTCTGTGGTCTGGGACGGATTGGTGAATTTCACGGTTTTCTTTATTTTTTTTTCAGCGACAGTCCAAATATTAGTCGTGTTCATTTGAAACTTGTAGTAGATGCTAGAGGTGAGAAGAAGGGAACTGCCCACTTGTCCTTCTTCAAAATTGACATGGGTTTATCGAAGCAGGTTGGCACATACTGTTGCCCTCAGATTGAGCGTGTCGAATGAGGATGATCAAGCGCGGCTTGGCCATAGTGGAAGAACTGGAGGTCGAGGCTCTATTGTCGATCGCACACGTGCTGCCAATTTATTAGGGGAAAAAAACCCGAAAAAAACAGGCGGAGGTTTAGAATAGAAGGCAACGAGAGGCAAAAAAGGAATTTGGAGATGGAAAGGTGGCGGGTGCACAGATATAGGCAAGTGGGGGCCTCTCGTCCGAGAAAGTACCTATGTACCCGGTGGGTAGGCTGGTAGGTTGGTACTTAGATACCTACAAGCAGACGCCCACACGCGGAGGTACCCGTAGGTTCACATGTGCATAGTGTACATGTGTACATGCGTATCTGGTGTAGGACCAGAATGCACGTTCAATGAAGACACTCACTCCATTACGACAAATGCAACTTTGTAAAGTTAACCCCTCGTACCAGAATCACGAGTCACGCATCGCGAGCAACAGAGGCACTTCCGTCCTCCATGCAGCTTCATCACCAACGCGACATCAGCTGCCGTCTGCAATTGACATGCCTTTCCCGTCTCACAGCATTATGTTTGGCGGCGCACACCTCGGCAGTTCTTCACGAGCATGCACAAGTCAGCAAAGCAGAATGCAAGCGACGCTGCATGACAAATCATTGGGCAATGAGCATTACGCATAGCGTCAATCCTGTGTAATTGTCTCGACTTTCTCCACTAGTGCGCTTCCTCGGCGGCTATTAGCGCCCACTCACTGGCGCCTAGCGGCTAGACTAACGCCCGTTCCGCTGGCGGCTCGCCTGCGTCATCCGCGCACGTCGCATTCGCAATTTTCCTCGATTCGTCGTCCCGTCATACCAAAGTGCCCAACATCAAACCCGGCCCAAGGATAATCGCCAACTCATCTTCCGTCCTGCCCGTCTATCTATCCATTGGACCACTTCTTTACTTTCTCCCCTCTTTCCAGCCAGCACCGCATCCTGCATCGTCCACCCCGAACGTGCAGCCAACACGCATTCATCACCAACTAACTATTCGGCCAACCCCAACCAAGAGGAAGAAGAAAAAAGGACAATCATACTACAAACCATGTCTGCTCCCGGTCCCTCCTCCGTCCCAACTTCTGCAGACCCACGTTCCCGTCGTCCCACCAAGAAACGCGCCCTATCACCAACATCCGCCCAAGCCGCCTCCGTCGAAGCCCTGTTCGCCAAACCAGACCGGAACGTCGTCATCCCTTCCACCGGCGGCAAGCGACCCCGGCATCTACCTCCCGAGATCGTCACAAACGTCCAGGGATCTAGCGCCGGCGCTGGCTCGGGTGAGTTCCACGTCTACAAGGCCTCCCGACGGCGCGAGTACGAGCGTCTCCGTGAAATCGACGAGGCGCTAAAGGAGGAGAAGGAACAGGAAAAGTTCAAGAGGGATAGGGAGGAGAAGCTGAAGCGCGACGAGGAGCGGACGAGGAAGAAGAGGGAGAAGAGGGAGAAGATGAAGAACAGGAAGGCTAAGAAGGGAAAGAATAGTAGTGGTGGCCGGAATGAAGATGAGAATGGCTATGGAAATAGAAATGGACAAAACTCAAACACGGCGACTGGAAAGAATGGCGACGAACAAGATGGTGTTTTTAGAGAAGAAGGCAGGAATGAAGCGAGCAGTGGAGAAGCTGCGTCAGCAGCAGCGGCAGTTGGTCTCCTCATCCACGATGATGATTGAGTGATTGAGTGCCAGTTTCTGTCGAAGACAAGATACATTTTTGTACAGTAAAACTTACTTTCTTTTACCTTGCATAGCGATTGAACCCTGATACCCTTCCACATAAAACAACGTATCCACATTATCAACGGCACAAATCAAATCTTCTTTATTAGCCTCTTGATGAAAGAAAGCCTTTGCATTATAATCTTTCTTCAATGACCCTTGGTCAGTTTTGCTCCTACCAGACCAAGCGAGCCGTCTCCCTCGAGCCTACCCGTACGTACACGTCTTGAGTTTTGTAGTCTATGTATCTTGCTTGGACCTTTCTACAACCAAAATGCACTTCGCCGCCATCTTTGTGCCTGGTCATAATAGTAGTATAGCCAGAGTAAGAGCAAACAAAAAATGCAACTTCCTAAGCCTCTTGTTCGCTATCTCGTCCCCGTACCAGTGTTCTCACAACTCAACATATCTCGTCGGTATTCCTATGCTCTCCACCTGATTAGGGCTATCGCAAACTTAGTCGTCACCTCCTCCGACTCCAGGAGCACCGCCTCCCGTTTGCGCCTTTTTGGCGCTACAGATGTCATCTACTCTCAATAACAAGCAAGCGGCCTGCGTTCATGTTAATTTAACTCAGTTCTCTGCGACCTTAGCAACACATACCTCAATGGCAGTCTTCAGACTTTGCAGCTTGATAGCTTCGGGCTCCCACACGCCATACTCTTTCATGTCCACCATGGAACCGGTGTCGCCGTTGACACCCCACGAGCTCTTACCCTCGGCCTGCTTGGCTCGCAGATCAGTCAGAACACGGACAGGACTCTTGCCAGCGTTCTGGACCAGTGTGCGGGGGATGACCTCCAAAGCATCGGCAACAGCCTTGTAAGGCCATTGCTGCACGCCCTCGATGCCCTTGGCAAGCTGTGAAAGTCGAACTGATACAGCCATCTCCGTGGCGCCACCGCCAGGCGACAATCGAGGGTGAAACATGACGTTGCGGGCAACACCCATGGCGTCCTGCAAGTTTCGTTCAATCTCGTTCAAAATGTCCTTGGACGGGCCACGGAGCAGGACGGTGCAAGCCTTGGGGTTCTTGCACTTGGTGAGGAAGGTGAAGTATTCGTCGCCAATCTTTTCAATGTCAAACAGACCGCATTGGGTGCCAACATCGGAATCTTGGAGCTCGTCCACTCTGTTAACGATGGTGGCGCCAGTGGCGCGGGCTATTCTGTTGTTATCCGTCTTGCGAACTCGGCGCAGGGCCGTAATATTTGCCTTCATAAAGTAGTGTTGAGCCAGATCTGAAGTTGTTTGGTTAGCCACTCAACAGACATGTCGAAGGGAGAACAAACAATGCACGGATCGAGGTCAAGGCTAAATCGCGTAGTTCTAGACTCACCCGAAACACCCTTCTCGGTAATGACGAGATCAGGCTTCACGGCGATGATGGCATCACACATGGCCTTGACCTGTTCCTCCTCAATTTGCAAGATTCGGTTCCAGTCCTCCTCCTTGGAGATCTCGATATTGGTTTGGGATTCTCCCTTCTTGTACTCTAGAGGGCAGTCAAGGAGAACGATTCGAGGATTCTGGATATGACGACGCATCTTAGGGTGAGTGATGTCCTTGTTCAGCATCAATCCGTCCAGCACCCTGCTGTCTTCGATCTCGCCACCAGGCACCTTCTCAATACGAGCGTAGCGCTTGATATCAACCTCGGTCTTGCCGTTGCCGGCTTCCCAGGTCACCGTTCGGACGGCCTTCAGGGCGAGGTCGCACATTTGGTCCATCCAGCGAGACACGAATTTGGTACCAATAGACGAGGAGATGAGCTGGTGCATAGCTTTGTCGTCGTTAATGTCGATGGGCAAGGATATTTCGTCGATAATCTTAATGGCGTCCTCAAGGGCACGCTTGAAGGCGGAGATGATTACGACGGGATGGATGTTGCGTTCGAGCTGTGGTAGAGCCTGGGCGAGGATTTCGCCAGCTAGCCAAAAGAGGATGGCATGTTAGTAAATGCATTCTCTTGTTGGAGCACAAGGTCGCTCATCCCGAAGGAAGTCTGTGGCAAAGAGAATCCTGGCGGGACAACGATGGTAGGGATGATGAGGCACGTACCCAGAATGATGACAGTGGTGGTTCCGTCTCCTACTTCTTCATCTTGTGTTCGGCTCAGCTCAATCATGCTCTTAGCGGCGGGATGCGACACTTCGATTTCTCGCAAAATGGCGTGTCCATCGTTGGTCAAGACGATTCCACCCATAGGGTCGAGGAGCATCTTGAGCATGGCCTTGGGACCGAGACATGATCGAATGATATCGGCAACACTGTGAATCGGGACATTGCGGATTTAGTGGGGGTTTGTGCGATTGCGTCGGGTATGAGGTCGGAACAACGTACGTCTTTGCGGCAGCTATGTTTGATAGTTGAGCTTTCCGTCCTGTCTGTCTCTCACCGCTATTGGTGTCTTGATATTTGCAAGTCAGTATTAAAAATTACATTCGAAGACATGGCGAAGCTTCGGGCGGATAGGAGTCACGCCCAGGAGCATCACGGGTCGAGAAAACAAGCATTCTCTACTTACTCATAACCAGCACTGGAGCTTGCATGTTGGGCGATTTTATACTAAACGGACGCTACTGAAGAGAACGAGACCAGAGCACGCCCGAGCAGCTCACGAGAATTGAATAGAGTCGCGAGAGGAAGGTCGTCGATGCCGGGAGTAGGTGGGCGGATTAAGATGAAAATTGGAACGGGCAGAAGCAAAGGCGGGAGTTGGAGGAGGGGCCCAGGCACGCACAGCAGAAAAGTGCCCACGATGATAGTGGTGCGTAGGGATTTTTGTGGCGGGGAGCATCTTTGGACGTCGTTGGAACGTGGTGGAGATCCGTGGACTGTGGAACTGTTCTGGAGCTGCGACAGTTGTTGATTGGTCCGCTTCCATCTGACTTGACTGCCTTGCTTTCCTTTGTCTAAGCTCACAACCAGCTCACAATCAAAGGTGTCGACTGAAAAGGCAAATCCGCCTTGGCAGAGCACTACCTGTATCTCCGAGAGCCTTTAGTCCCTGGACACGTTACTCGCTTCGAACAGTGCTAGAGGGCAATCGGTTCCGGAGAGTCGAAGGCTCTTGGTTTTCGCGTCAACATCAAAGCTCTCCAAATTAATGAAAGTCTTTTATATGAGATTATTTACTGCGTAAGAAGACGATGATGGCGACGACATGACAGATGAATATCGCCTTGGGGCCCGAAAATCTGTTCCCTTTTACGGACAGAACGACACAAGTGCAGTATAGACTTTTCGAGTGGAAGCGGACACCGATTGGTCATTGGTCTCACAGGGCCTTCGCCTTTTTTTTCCTTGTCAGACTATGATGTTAATTCAGCATTCCTCCACCCATCTAAAAGCCAGATTGCCGTTCTGAATTGCGAATGCGGTAGATGGGGCATTGTAGGGTAAGACACGAATTGCAGGATTGCATAGTCGAACCCTGCCTGATTCCCATAGAGATCTTTATATTAGTTCTCATCGAGGTTTGCAAGGGAAGTAACCGTGGTATGGGCCACATGTTCTCCATCATTATTATCTGAGGTTAGTCCCCTCCAAATACGATACATTTCCGTTTCGTTGGCTGTCCCTCGCCGGAGAAAGACATGGCACCATACACAAAAGATGAATTGGATGCGATAGGAAGACACGCCATTTCTTGGATCTCAACTCCATGATCTAGTGGATGACCTTGTTGAGGGTTGTAGAATTCATGATTCACAGACATTGTGCACCGTCCTGTAGTGTCTAGGCTAGGTACCCGACGTTGGCAAGAGCTTATTGAGACTGTCATCATGTTCTTGCTGGCTCAGAGAGAGACACTCCATGTAAAAGGTGCATATATTATAGTTTTGAAAATCCTGGCTTACAAGGCCTACGTGGTTCGAGCATACTTCAACGCATAGTTTTGCTTAGGAAAGTTGTCCATTTGTCGGGTCACGTATCCCCTGGCTCTTATCGCAGACTGCATTTAAAGAGCCTCTGCCCTTTCCCCCTTTATCATCATCTTCCTCACCCCTCTGGTTCGTTTCCGTTGCTCCCCAGAGAGATTCCCTGGGATCATTTTCGTTCCATCATCTTGCCTCGCTGTGCATGTCCCATGACACCATTCCCTCGTCCAAGCCTATCTCGAGCCAACTGTATATCCACAATCCAAGGGCTCCATCTATGTAGATCTCCCAACTCCAGAGTAAACTTCAAGTTGGCGATATATCGATGAGGAAAAACAAGGAACGCCATGGCCCTTTCAGACCGATCAAGAAATACATCGCAAACTGTGCACAGGAATGATGAATTAGATGAGGATGAACTGATACCCGATATGAGTTTGACTGACTCTGAGAAGTGAACGATTTCAGTCCAGATTCTATATATCCACAACGTATTTGCTTCAAATGGCGCTTCCTGCACGCTAGCACAACCGGGCGTCGTTCGGCAACGAAGGGAACTACATGTGGTTACATGACTTTCTGGCTATCGTTCGAGCATTTCCAGTTGCTCGGAATCGTCGAACTGCATCCGTCGCAGATGAATAGTTGGCCATTTCATATACCATATCGAATTTTATCCTACGACAAGCTGTTTGAAGCAGATTGATAAGTCGCCTCAATTCAACATGGGGAAGTGGTGTTTGTTGAGGCAGGAGCGGTGCATTTCCATATCGTCATAGATGTTATGGAATCGCTTACAGAATCGGCAGGCGTGCATTCTCTATTGTAATTATTTTCTCTAGCGATTATGAGAGATCTGAACTCTCTTCTTTTAATATGATCAAGCTTCTCTTCTTGCTCAATAACCACAATTCTACAGTGTTCTGTTGGCGGGCTCCCCTAGAGCTCGCGACCAGCATTTGCGTGGATTCATGATATTCCTTCGGCTATTGCCAAGGCATAAGTTAGCTCGCCAATGCATACATATGATGTCGCAAATCCAGCACTTTCCTGTGGCCCTTAAATTCCACGACATTCTTTCGACACATCACATTCTTTCGTACTTGGTGACGTACGTTGGCGCTCGTCGTCTGTGCAGCTGCTGCTATTGGCTGAAGCTCATACTCGTTTCCTTTGCCCCGCTACCTCTACCCCTCTACCCCACCATTCTTGCAGCTTCCGCAGCTTGACTCAAATTTCTTCTTTCTTCAATAAAACAAGATCTCCGCACTTCCAAACCTATTTTATTGTCAATTACCTCATTAAACAGCTCATTATGGGTGTCACGAAGACTATCCTAAAGGAGGGTACTGGTGAGCAGCCCACCACCGGCAAAACTGTTACCATTGAGTACACTGGCTGGCTAAAGGACGAGACAAAGCCCGACATGAAGGGCAACAAGTATGTCAACATTGAATGACTGGGGCTTGGCACCCATCAACAGGGTTTCTAAAAAATTCCGTTCACTAGGTTCGATTCATCTGTCGGTCGCGGTGACTTCGTCGTCAAGATTGGCATTGGTGAGGTTATCCGGGGTATGGGACACGTCAAAGTCATAACAGCAGCCTTTCACAGTTCAGACTCCTAACATTGATGTACAGGCTGGGACGACAGTATCCCCCAAATGAAAGTCGGTGAGAAGGCTACTCTCGACATCTCCCCAGACTACGCATATGGTGCTCGGTATGTTACAGTGGCTCTCCATCGCAGGTTACAATCGAGACTTACAAGAAGTGTACTGCAGCGGCTTTCCCGGTCATATCCCCCCCAACTCAGCGCTCATATTGTAAGATCAGTCCACAGCCTCCAAATTTTGTTCGTGTTCTCTCATTAATATGTTCTCAGTGATGTGGAGTTGAAGAAGGTTACTTAAACCCAAGGCAGGGCAAAACATGAAAGTGTCGAGCGATGGTGATTGCGAGCGAATGGAGATAGATTTCTCCTAGAGATCTTGTTAGCAAATGAATGCCACTCACGCTTCGATATCTGGAGACATCTACTTGTCAAATGCTAGCCCCTAGTCTGAAATCGTAGCCTTATCTTCCTTGAACATCTCTTCCGAAATTGAATCCCAGAAAAGCGTCCATGGCGGGAAAATTGGTAGACAGATGTTTTTTAGATGAGATGGGTGCGAGATGAGTCAATGCGGTATAGAAATAGTTGAACAAAAGAATCGGTCCTAGATAGGTATAACAACACCAGACGAACAGATTATGGTTTACCCGCTGCTAACCGCGACAATAGGTACCTGCTTGATAAGAATTCTGGAGAGAAACCAAGGTGGACTCTGTTATCTGATGAGGCACATATCTAGCATTGCTAGATGGAAAAGCAGACTTCTTAGTGAACACAACCCATCCAACGAAGCCCACACTCGACAACTTACCACCCAAAGTCAGAGCTTCGCGTTATGCTCCGGTCTGGCATGGTTTCCTGCTTTATCGCCTGATCAGGCAGGTCTATTAGCAACAGTAAGACTTGATACCCAGAGAATCATGTTTCAATCTTTTTGACTCGGTGTACTGAGACGAAAGGTGGCAAACACATGCCATCTGGATAGACATGGGAAGGAAGCGTCTCATAGTTAGGCGGTCAACGATTTTGTCCCGAGAGACTTTGTTAGGGTGAGACATGGGAATGTGATGTGCAAGGCTGGTGGCACTAATAGCAATCAATCCAAGTGAAAGAAGACAGTCAGGCCCAATCCGCAAATCGCAGGCAGAGTGAATACCGGCCGATTGGTCAAAAGACAACCATAGCTTTCGACTTCTATCTAATGAGGCATTACAACTTCTTCCGGGCGATTAGAGCGACGAAACACAACATGGCCATCCGACTTAGGCTCGTTGATATTGCTCCACGGTAAGTAGGATCAGGTATCGAGGCATATACAGGAGTATGGAACATACGCGGGATCACACCATACAATGCGGATCTTACCTTGGCGCAGACGTTCGTTCACCATTACTGTTGGAATCGGCCAGTACACGAACATCAGTCGCCTAACAATGGATGTATTTGCCCGGCTAAATTTACGGATTTTGACCGCAATATGCCGTCAATATTTTGCCCTTTCCGCTTACACAAGGCAGATTAGGTGCATTCTAGCAGAAGCACATAATGTCGCTCAATATTGACCGCGGATGTCTCCGAATATGCAGCGTTACCATTCAAGTTGCTTGCCTCGAACCACCTCCAGCGCCCTGCCACTCGATGCGACGACGATTGATCTTGGACATCACAAACACATGATTGGTGATGAAATGCCTTTTACTCCTCTCATTGAACTGACAACGGGAATGGAGAACATGGGCCCATGTGGCATTGTGTCCAATGCAAGTCGATCAAATTACGCCAAGCACTCCAGGGAGAGATCGGGCATTGAGACGCACTAGGTTCGTTGCGTGTCAGATAAGCAAACATGAAGGGTGTGTCCAATACCATGCAGCGAGAGGTGCATCTCCTAATAATGGCAACTACCTCTACTGGATACACCATCTCGACTCCACCACACTATGGAGGCCTTGATTCCCGGACGAGGATGGACAAGACGTCGCCGATCAATCATGCACTGTACTCCGTACAGTCCACACTAATAACAGCGGCATTATTGGCAAGGGAGGATCGTAAATTTGATGAAACGAAGACAGCAGCAGTGGGCAGAACAGCGGGTCCGGCGGCGTGTCAGAATAACCCTGGGAAAAGCTGACGAATGCCTCGCACAAGTCTCATCAAAGTCACACGATAGAGCTTGCAATGGCGTGTTCTGTCTTTGCTGCACATGATCGCCCCCAGTGATCTGACGATGGAACGCCATTTTGCGTCGGCCGTGTGGCTACTTGGATCGCCACTCTGTGCAGGCTGCATTCACTGGTTGCGGGTATTACCATCCGAGAAATTTTCCTATACACGCCTGCGTATTCGTTGGCGGACAGGATCATGATTCGGTCGCCCTCTCGCGCGAGGTGCAATTGGCATGGAACTGGAGCCAACTCAGCAGCACACATCCCTTGAACGAACGATGCATTGCTGGCTTTGACAGATATCGCGGCTTAAAGCGGGACGACATGGAGGTTTGAGCCGGTCTGGCACGAAGCACGTACCATTGGTAACTCCACTCTAATAAGAAGACTAACGTGGACGGACAAGACAGACAAAGTAAGAGAAGTGAGAAAGCAAATTTGCATCAGGCAGATAGAGTACGGGAAGACATTGGAAGATTTTGTCAAGTTTGCCGCAAAACGACATGGTCCAGGCTCAGGCTTCAACACGGGTGGTGAGGGGCTAGAAAACAGTCTAATAGCGGCGACATGCTGGCACCCTCAGGTCAGGTCAGCTACATGCCTCAGGTCATCTACAGACTCGCCGTGCCGAGCACTTGTCTCTCTGAGCTGCCATGCCATAACAATGGGCAGTCCCGCAATATCGCGGGAATCAGGGCGTGCAATTCCCAAAACTTCAACGAGAGTTCAATATTGAAACTGACGAGAAAGTGGCCTGTTGTATCAGTCGCCTACGAGCGTGCTACCTCTGATAGGATCGCAACTCCGGCATCTGGAATGAAGAAGCCGGTAACCAAAAAAAAAGAAAAAAGTTTGCAAACTGGAAGTACGGATGGTGGAAGGTGAAAAGATTTCGAATGTTAGAGACACGCCGCCACGAAGCGCCATAAAAAACGCCAGAATTAAAAAAGCAACAAAATTAGACGGTTTCTTGCAAGTAAGCACAAAAACACATAATCATGACGGACAAGAGGCTTTGTTGGCACAATTTTTTTCCTTTTGTTCCACGTGAGTCGGTACTGTATATGAGGCGTTTAAGAGGGGGCAAGAGGTAAGAAAAAAAAATTCTTTCTTTATTCTCACCACCCATGTCCTCGCCCTGAGACTTCACTAATCGAGATTAGCGTAGATCAATACGGCCATCACCGTTTCTGATCCATTTTTCAACGAAAGGGGCCCGGGGGTGCGATGAAAGGGCCATTCATCGGGCGCAGGCACAAGAATCCATGTCCTCCGTTGAAATGTAATTGCTGCGTCGTTAGCCCCATTCGGATCCAATGGTTGCATCAAAACCTCGGCTTCGCCCGGTGGCTTGTAAATTAAACAAAGAGCTTTATTTATTTTATTTATTTTATTTATTTTTTTAGTTGTTCTTGGGGAAAGAAAAAAAAAAGCCTGCTTAGGCAAAATAGCAAAGGCGACTCCGTACACACAAAGATGGAATCCTCCGGTGTTACGTCCGAGAGATGGGGTGCTGCATGTCGTCTGTGCTCCGGGCTGGGGAAGGGCGAACGAACCGAGGCCGTCTGGCCGTCTGTGCCGTGCCATGGTACGCACGTTGTGGATTCTTGGAACGGTTTCATATCTTGGTCGTTGCGGGTTTTGGTGCAGCACGCACGAGCCAAGTCTGGGTGCAAGAAACGGACAGATGGCAACGGAGCATCGCATAGCGTGGTTTTTGACAAGATGGTGATGGATAGGTGATGGCAAGTTGCAGCGGGCGCGGCATTTTTTCTTCTTCCATCTCTCGTGCCACACAGGCCGATGCTCAATGCACAGCGACGATGCGTACCTGGGCTGAGTACCCGAGGCAACAACGAAGCTACTCCGTACAGGTGCTCCGTATGCGGAGTAGACCGTGGTATGTAAAGTGCAGTTAGTTGAGTCTGTAGACGACCCGACCTGACCTGACCTGAACCACCTGAGCCATGATGTGGGCCTCTATAGCTTTCAAGCTTCTTTCCTAGTAACGCTAGGTAACCTTTTCTCCATTTTTCGTAATTGCATACGTGCTAGAAGATTATCAATCTTAGCAAGTATGAGCTCTAGTAGGCCCACAGTACGGCCAGGCCAGTATCGACCCCTGCCCACTCCGTTGGCGCTCTCAGAGTCGGAATTAACTAACCACGCGATAGATCAGGTCGAGTCCTGATGATCAGCGTGAGCTGCAGTGCAGACTTGCGCAGACGCTGGCCATGCTACAGTACACCACTAAATTAGTTGAGAGCTCACTAAAACACGTGTCTAGGTTCGGGCAAGGTGCGTAAAAAAAATAAAAAATAAAAACCGCAAATTGCCTGGTTTCCCCCTGCAACTTGCTTGCGGGCACGGCGGCAGGCGGCAGCGGCAGCGGCAGCGGGCACTCCCGGCCCAGCTAGCGCACTAATTCCGGCGGACTTTCCAGTTACATGCGGAGCACGCCGTCACGCGGCTTGCCTTCCCAATGGCCGGCTCCGCACCGTCAGAACCCGCCCCTCTCCCACCATCTAACCTCGGCAGGAGTACCTATTATTAGGTGTCCTCATGGAGAAAGATGTACATCCAATCCCACCAACATACCTGCAAGGCTGGCCGACAACAAAGAGATAGCATAACGGGCAGCTATCTGATGGGAAGATCTGCCTCGGCCGACAAATGAAATCCACCTACGTAACACAGCCCGTGCCGTTTGAAACCTCGCACATCATCCCGCGCCAAGCCCCCCGCCAGAGCTCCCTACCGCTTTACGCTGAACCCGCATGCCTGCCTCCGCCTTCCCTTCCCAAGCATGAACATCCTGGATCACCTTCCTGATATCCGTTTTCTCTGGAGCCGGCTCGGCGTGTTTACCCGGTAAAACAAACCTGGGCTCGCGGTGGGGGCGGTCCAAGCCGGTATGTACTACGGGAAAGCAGGAAGCAGTGTATACTTTCCCCTGGCCAGCCGAGGTATTTCCGAGATGGCCTTGTGCTTCTCCCCCCCCCCTTACAGGAGGTGGGTCTTCCAGGAGACATAGGATGACGTGGTCTGCAAAAGTTTTTTTTTTTTTTTTTTTTTTTTTTTTTTTTTTTTTTAAAAAAAAAAACCCCCCCCTAATTTTTTTTTTTTTTTAGGAAAAAC
>KQ061692.1:149700-161664 GCA_001008035.1 Atkinsonella texensis
GGGGGGGGGGGCTTTGGGGGGGGGAGGGGGGGGGGGGGGTGAAAAAGTTTTTTTTTTTTTTTTTTTTTTTTTTTTTTTTTTTTTTAAAAAAAAAAACCCCCCCCTAAATTTTCTTCTTTCTTAGGAAAAGCATCGCTCGCTTCGCGCAAAGAACTATGCCGCGCAGGACGTGCACGGTATGTACAAGCTCGGCTTCCCTGGGCGCCCGGCATCAGAAATGGCCTGATCTAGATTCCCTTTTTCCTTTTCTCGAACCACTCCAGAGCGTCACCCACGAACAACCATCCAATCGAAAAAGATGCCAGCGCAAGCAAGGAAAACAGCTTTCTTGCCAACCATCAGCCCCGTTCCATCGCAAACCCACAATTCATGCCTGAAACGCCGCAAAAAGCCATCCACGCCTTTTCACACTAACCACAAAGAAGAATTAAAGAGAAGAAGAAGAAAAAGGAGCGCCTTTGAAACAACGATCGCCCATCATGCCATTGACTCATGCTATGCGAAGAGATAGGAAGTGAAAATCAGGCATGGATGCCGAAATTCCGCGTGCGTCGCCGCGCAGGCCCCCCTTATTTGTAGTTTTTTTTTTTTTATTCTTTTTTTCCAAAAACAACTAGCGCAGTGGATGATGCGGACGTGGCCACGCTACACTCGCTAACTCCAGTTAGTACCTGCGTTCCAAGGTTTCCTAACGAGACGTCGTGCCTGGCCGTTGTAACCGCGGGGGGGGGGGGAGTAAAGAAAAAAAAAAGCGAGAGTTTTTTTGAAACCCCTTTCCAGCTTGCCCGATACGATTCGTATTGTCTCATTGAGCTGGGTTTTTCCTCTTAGCATTATTGAAGTGGCTCTCCACCAGACATCGCTGTAATGTCGTGGTTATTCTGGATACTGTGTCGTATCCCTTTAAAAGCTGGTCGCGAGATCCACCGTTTATTAAGTAACTAGTGGGAATATATATATATCATAACCTGTCACTTTTTATTACTGATATACCTTACGATCCACACAATTTGTCTGCGACAACAAGTAGCGGTATCGTCACCTGCTACCCGATTAGTGACAATCCCTGCAAGTGACCAGCTGGCCCCCCTCAGCACTGTCAAAGGGATTACTTTGTTTCGTCATGAATGCAGGACAATCACCAATTGGCGGATAGCATCTAGCCTGAGTTTGTATCTAGACGCTTGTGTCAGCTGTTGCCCGTGCCCAACCGGCAGTCCTATCAAGCCGTTGTAATATGTTTCGTCACACTTCCACCCAAACGTGGCATCTCTCGCTGGTCTTGGCCCAAGCTCAGCAGCCATGTGGAATTTACAGTCACGGATGATGTTGAGAGAGCCTGTTTTGTTTTGTTTGCCTGCTTCGGGGATAGTAGTATTGATCAGAGCGGCCCATCTTCCGGGTCAAGCTTTGTTTGGTGCCTATCCATGAAGTCTTCTCAACGTCTATTTGATTGGCAGTCCTTTGCCGATGCCCAATATCTGGGACGTATTGCTGCGACTTTATCATAAGAAAAAGCCCGGTTCAACAACAGGCCTGTCGACCAATGGTCTCATCCCTTGGTCCGCCCAGTTGCGCCTTGCAGTCTTGGTAACAAAATTCCAAATTCCAGTGCTATGCCAGACCCCCCATCCCTTTCCTTTTTTTTTTTTTTCTCCCTAGTCGGACACCATGTCCGCCAATTCAAGTATCGTAATATTCCCAATCGAGCCCAAAATGTCCCCATGCCATGCTAATGTAGTAGTAGCTGTAGTTCAAAGTTTGTGTGACACCAACTCCAGTCTCATGTGTAATACAGAATACCTCACATGGGCTGCCATGCCCCGCCGTCCTATGCTTCCAGCAGACATATTGATAAGACGGCAATAAAAGAGACAAGGGGGAAAAAATAAAAATAAAAGGTACAGAAACAATTTGTTTTTTGTGGTATATGCACCGCTCCATAGCATGCCGTTCTTGATACAAGGAAAAGGAAACGGAAATAAATGTGGTCGAGTGTGGAAATGTGCGGGGTTCCACCTCGCTGACTCTCGAGTCGCACAGCGTGAGAAAATGTGTGATTGAGTTGAGCTTCGTAATGAGAGAGCAAAAAGTCGTTAATTTAGTGAAGGAGGTGATGCATTCGTGTATGTGTGATGGTGGTAGTGTTTGTTGTAGAGGGCTTAATGTGATCGTCGTTGCAGTCTAACATGCTCGAAAGAGATGGCATACGCCTTCAGCTCTTGCTTTGCCGTGTCTGACAGCTGGTTGGATTCGCCTGTCGTTGACGTGCTCTGCATGGAACAGAGGCTGCTGTGCGAACTTGATGGGCTGAGGTTGCGAGTAAAGGAGGAGGTCGATGACTCGGTCATGGAAGCGGCGGTGTAGTTGCTGCTCAGAGATTGACTTCGGATGGAGCCAGCCCCATAGGGCTGAGCATTGCTAAAGTCATAGGCGGGAGAGAGGTAGAATTTGGGCCTCGACAATGTTGAGGTCGTTGATGGTAGAGAACCAGATGACCAAGGATATCCAGAGGGAGCAAAGCCCGGTGAGCTAGCTTGCGAGCTGGGTGTTGAGCTCTTCTCCTGATCCGCCAGTCTGCAGGACTCGGAGCAGTATGCCGCGCCGTCTGATTGTACCTGCTTGTCGCAAGACAGGCAGAATTGGTGTGCCCAGAGATTGAAAGCCATTGTAGCTGAATGTGCTTGGTTGATGTATTTAGTTCTGGAGGTTTGGTGAAAAGTGAGGCAGAAAAGCTGTTCGTCAAGAATTGGGAACGTCGCCTTTTTATCAACTCGGCCCCGTCGAAAACGTATGACTGTTACAGAGCTGATGTAGTGGGGAAGCGGATGTCGAAATCGTGAGTCAAGTCGAGCGAAAGCGGGCCGGTGCAGTGGGAGCAGTGGAAAGTGCAGCAAAGAGCTCAATGCTTTTCAGTCCAGAGACCTAGGTGTGTGAGCACGATGGGCCGAAAGAAACAAGTTCAAGATGAAGAAGGGAAGGTCAAGGACCGGGACGGGATAAGGGAAGAACAAGGTTGAAGCGAGAATGGAGAGAAAGACTGAAGGAGGATGAGGGCAGAATATGTATGTATAGACTATAGACGGCGTGGGATGGCACGAGATGGCGTGGTGTCAGAAGGGCGTGAGAAGGACAAGACGACAGCTAGACGGATGGGGTGGGCGTGCGTAGAGCTGGGCGTGTGGCTTCCTGGGGGTGGTTTCTGGTGTGTGAGCAGCCGCTCATGCTTAGATGGGTCTGTCTGGTTGGGAGTGCCTGGTGCAGGACAACTGCAAGGTACCCAAGGTAGGTACCTAGGTACCTAGTAGCCTGGCCGCGAGAGCCGTGGTGCCATGGTGGCCGTAATGATCGTCATCAATGGAATAGGTTCTAGGCGCCAGCAGCGGACAGTGGGTGAGTAAGCGCAACTTGGCAGATTGACTGTAGCCAGCCAGCAATTAGACCAACTACCTAGGTACCCAGGTACCTAGCCACTAGTACTAGACTAGTCCGCACTGTCTGTGCCTGTACCTATCTCGCCCCAGTGCTAGTGGATGGTAGGTACATGCTGCCGCTTGTGCATGCCCGTCCCTACGAGGTACCTAGGTACCTAAAAATATAATGAAACCGGTCGGGGTGGCCTAAAGTCGACATAGATAGACCAGGCGGGGTCCCACCTTCATGTCCACTCACGCATCCCACAACGACTGTTGCTCGAAGCGGCTGTGGGGCAAAAAAAGGTGCAAGGTGTGCACCATCACCATCCACTATCCACCATCCACAATTTGGCAGGCAAAAGTCGCAATGGAAGTCCTGGCCTGCTTACTTGCTGCTCTCTGGACCTGATGGTGGCTTGTAGGCCCCTGCACCAAGACGAGAAAGAGCTGGCCAGGCTCACGATGGTGCGAGCATCAAATCAGCTTTGGCAACAAGTCGATGGGCTTTCACCGCAGCACTATTTTTTATTTTTATTTTCCTCTATCCATCTATCTCCTTGTCACTAAAGGATGCAGTCCTCTTTTTCTCTTCCTTTCCTGACTCAGTCCTCTAGCCCACGGGCATCAGTGGGTGACCAGACATGGCCACAAGCCTTTGTTGAGCAAGTCTCAAGCCTCAAATGATAGCCACTTGTGATTACGACGCCTCGACATCCCGCGGCGCATTATTCTCCCTCGCACTGGTCGGCGACTCGCCCCATCTGGCGGCTCTTCAAGCGGCCTTGGCCACTAAGAAGCTTCAGGGCAATTACTCCATAACGAACCACCCAGACGCCTATCAAAACAGGAGGACTAGTCGCCCTTGCCGTTTTTGGCGTTGTCGCTCCATTGCATCGTACCAAGTACAGCCTCGTTGATCCTTGTCTCTCTTTTCTGCAGCGCTATGTCGTCGTCGTAGGCCATTAGCCGGGTACATTTCGGCTCCAACACTCTGATACAGAGCTTAAGCACTCAAAATGTCGCCTGGCTCTCACGATGACATGATGACATGGCGGAATCGTGGAGTTTCGACGAGGTGATTCGGTGTTTGACTGGGGCACTCCTTTGTTCTCGTTGCCTCACGAGCACGGAACAGGCAATCAGCTCAGCAGCGAGTGTGTCAAAGAATGCGAGTCCGACATGCTCCGTAAATAAACGGCAACGGACCCTCTTGTGCAATTGATCAATTGTGAGCAATCAGATCGTCCATGAGTCTGGGTTTGTTTCTCATCTTCTTTAAATTTAATCTTTTAGTTGTCCTCATTTATCTTTCATTTCATTATGTATTTGTCTATTTCAGTTCGCACCATCAATCTTCAGCGCTGCCACTTGTTTGTATGTATGTGTACATGCAGTAATAGATTCTGCACTACGGAGTACTTCGTACGCCCTTGTGGTTGGACAGAGGTCGCCTTTGCATAGCACCACTCCACAAGGCTATGAACCCGTGTGGCTCGCCCCGCCCTCTCCCATGCAGCATGTCTGCACCAGGGGTGAAGGAATAGGTATTACATTCGCCATGATGAATTATACTGCCATGTCTGATTAAGTCTTTGTTTGGAAAGAGACATGAAGGATGAATTGTACGCTCGTGCATCCCGAGACACGAAAATCTGCTCACTCCTTGGAATGCTCAACCCGCTAACGTGCTCCATAGACAGAGCACAGTAGAGCACAGCACAGCACAGCACAGCACAGCACAGCACAGCACAGCACAGCAGAGCACAGCACAGTAGAGCACAGCACAGTAGAGCACAGCACAGTAGAGCACAGCACAGCACAGCACAGTGCTGGGTGCTTCGTCGCTTGGCCAAGTTTCGAGACATAAATTGCCATCCTGAGGCACCCCGACAGTTCCCGCAGCCTGATTACTCTTCAACTTGCAGACCTGGCCCACCACACAGCCCAGTGGTGTTAATGCCCTGCCTAGTCCTCTTCTGGTTTAGTGCTCCCGCCCTAGTAATGCTTGCTGTCCTGATTCAAATGGGCTTTTGAGCGTCCTGTGCCCCATATTTTTCTCGCTTGTTGCTGCAACCTAGGTGTGTCAGGTGCGGAACGAAGCACGCACTCTCTCCATCCATCATCCATGAAAGACAGACTATTGTCATCCCCACCCCCTTCCTTCTCTGCATGTTATGTTCGTGTCTCCGAATGGCGTGATGGTTGGACCATTGTCGACCCAGGTGAGGTAATCTTTTGTGGGTGCGTGGTTGCATTTCGTCGACCAGTCCGTCTTCGCGAAAATAACTATCCGACTCCCATTAACCCTTTCCGCAGAAGAGACGCCATGTTATTCGCGATGCATAGTGTGTTTGAACGGCTCCTCATCTCGGGCACCCGTCTATCGCATGGCTTTCGTCACCTACCAAGCAAGAACAGCATTTAGCTCTCTCTCAGGGGAAGGGGAGGAGGGGCATCGGACACTGATCTGACTTGCTAATGTGGACGTTTCCAAACACGACACATTGGAATGTACAAGAGTCCCAGGAGAAGGGGAAAGAAGAAGAAAAGTCTAATAGAGTCAACATGGCCGTTCACTGGAGATACTGAACACAAACACCTCTCTACCACGCCGCAACGACGTGGGATCTGGTCTCTGGCTGAGCAAAATGTTTCTGCTCGCGACTCAACTCAGACAGCTTCCAGACTCGTTTGTGGACGGCATGCGCGCTCTATGAGCTTGATCAAGTTCGCGGCCAAACTTCCGGTACAGTCCTGTAACTTCTATCTGCTATTATCGTGTACCACGGCAGAGTATCCAAGCAGAAGGGTCCCTCCCCTCCTCCGACACGGCCCTGCCATGATCAAAATCATTTTGCTACGCAAGGTGGTGTCGGTGGAGTTTGGTGAGTTCTCCAAGGGCGCACAAGTTCATCGCCATGGTGCTAAAATGCAATACTACGCTGTTGTCCTAATGCACCTGCAGCGGCGCCTCTACCCTCATGCAAGCCTCTATTGGTTGCAACCCTGATGGGCTGTCGTGATACACTCCAACCCCTCAAAAAGTCGTCTGGAGCCGAGATGCTATCGTCATGGGTTCAACAAGGTGCTTCACGCTATTTTCGGCCCTGATTGTGATCGGCTTCCTCATGGCTATCAATGGACTTTCATTCCTCGATGCCATGGCCTGTATCGTCACTATGCATTGAGTAAGGGATCCGTTTCAATTGTCTTTGCATCATGGCTCCTACGCTGTCTTCTATATCTGGTGTTCGAGACATCCTGCCATTGCGTGTCGGCCGCGGATTTGTAGCAAGCCTCGCACTTTTATTTGAGACCAGCACTCTGGCTGGCATGCCAGAGGCAATTTAAGGGTTTTTTTTTTTTTTTTTCTGTTTCGACCATTGGCATTAAGACACACTAATTTAAAAGCGTAGTGCATCAGCGTCCTGGTTATTCTGGGACTCGAATTGAGAAGGAATATGGCGCCCTTGCCGGAGGCAAATAAAGAGACCAATAATCAACCATTTACCATATCACGAGGTACTTGCTTCCAGAACGACGTCACAGCCAGACATGGACGCAGATCAGAATTAGTTCGGCGTACCATCGCAGTCAGTCCGCGGCAGTTCTGATGCATATCTATTAACGCACTAATAGGAAGTCGGACAGACCAAGCACAAAAACACGAGCCCAAGTAAAATAGGGAAAGTGGCTGCGATAAATCTTGCTTCTCCAGCCCCAAGCCGCACCCCGCGATTTAATGTCATCATCTTGCGTATAGCATCAGCATTCTCCGCATTTTGCCTTCCCACCATTGCAACCATCTCGAGAGTCTGGCATCTCAATTTTTCGCCCTGGCGGCCATCCTAATTGCCCAGTCTGCCCGAGAATGCTTTCGAAAGCGCCAGTTCCGTCAAAAGCGTTGATAACTGCAGACTCCAAGTGGCGTCCATGTGCTCCTTTGCAGCAGCTATTCCACCATGATCCACATTATTTCTGGGGTAGTATCCGCTTGAGCAAATCATGAACGCCGTTTCGTTACACCCTCCAACCTCTTAACCGCCACCTGACCACCTTTTATTGGAATGGCCCTTGAAGATAACAAATTGCTGCCATTTTTCTTGATTATGCCATTTCTGCATTTGGGTTTATCATCAGAAAACATGCATCGATTGGCCAAATGACAGGTCATGTTCGTTAGCTAGCAAGGTGGACATATATGACCCAATACTAATACGAATGGTACAAGGCCGAGCATCAACAGGAATTACTGCGGAAAGGCCTTCCTACATTGTATGTCCCAAGTGCCTTCGTTTCATCATTCACGCCAAGGAAAATATGATGACCGAACACGTGGCTGCATATTCATACTGACGGAGAAAACGTTGGCCGGGTGGGAGCGATAGCGGGTGCGCGGGGCCAGCCTATCACTCTCGGAGGGTTGTTTCGCATTGTCTTGCGTGTGCTACACACACCATTTGGACGAAAAGCATGCACGAATGTCGGCAGCACTTCTTTTGGGCTTGGCCCTTTTACAGTTCCTGTTTCGAACTCGGCGTCCCACCACGCAGCCATGCTTTCCATATCGGTTGACACGGCTTAAGTCCGTCGAGGTGATGAGGGACCCCCATGCCGCAGCAAGACCCTTGCCAGCCACACTAATGCGTTGAGCTCTTTGCATGTCGTGATCGTTCGTCAAGGACTGTTGATATGGAGTGCGTTCTTGTCATTCGTCAAGCCTACTGCGCTATCTGGAAGTGATCATCTACCGGCAGGCTAGGCAGGATAGCCAATCATGCACGAGATCAGCTGTCCCGGTAATCATCTCTTCGAAAGATTAGAGTGACTGATGAAGAATGCTGGCTGTGTGATAGGCAAGAGTTGTCTTGATGTCCTGATGGGATGCGTCGTCTGGCCTCCATGGTTGGCCACTCTTGATAATTGAATTTACCATGGCGCAACAAAATAATCGACAAGAACGGTGGTTTGCGCCGTGGGAGCTACACCAAAGATTGCAGGAGAACACACAACAATCGGAGCTCAGGTTTGCCTCGGCGGCCTGCGTCGACTTGCATCGGAGAGCCAAGATCATAGCGTGGCGTTTTCCTGATCAAGGACTATGGATTCTGACAGATGTCTTGTCTTAATCAGGCTCCTCGCTCACGCCAGGATGTGGAGATACAAGGGGTCCGAGGTTGTGTGTGGCTGGACTAGTAAGGGGCTGTCGACGCGTGACAGCCAATTTTGAAGGTCATCTCGTCTTTTCCCGAGATAGGGCTCATTTCTAGTCCAAGGAGGGCATAGACTGCGTATGTTGTGTTTTTTGGCAAGACTTTTCTTTTTCTTTTTCTTTTTTGGCCAAATTCGGCATTGCTGAAATTGTCCCTTCTTTGGAGCCCATCGTGGTTGATGCTTATTGCGCAAGGGCCGTGATTCTACGGAGTACATGGGGAGTACACTCTGGACCAAAGGTTAATAATCATCACATTTAACTTGCGTTGTTTTGTATACAGAACCAGGTGGACCGAGCTGAGTATGATACGATACATTGAGGAGGTCAAGCGCGTACAGTTGTACCCATCTGTGTCTCCGGCCTGACTACCGAATTGCGGCCCGTCTGCCTCTCTTACTGCGCCAAGGAAGTATCAGTAATGCGAAATAGAATTGACCATGTACGCACTGACCGTTGCTAAAGGGTCAGCTCATGCACAGTAAGCTGATTGCAAAATCTGCCTCTCACATTCTACAATCTCCGTCGGAATTTTGCGAGCAAACGTTAGGGACAACGACGAGGAAGATGTTCCACGGAACAGTAGTGATTGCAAGTCGGGCGCATATCAGACGATGCGCCGCGGAGAGGCAACTGGGTGTTGGTTTGGTTGTCTCCGGGTCCAACGGTCGGCCACTTACCTGCAGCAGTCGGATATTCTACAATACTGCACTCCTTCCTGGACAAGATTTGCAGCTATGGACCTGCACGCAAGGTCTCGATGACACGTTTGAGAAATTCTCATGCCAGCAATTTTGAAATTGGCAAGGAAAGAGTTCTTGCGCTGTCTTTGGAGTGCGACCAAGACTGGCTTGGCTGGCTGGCATGGATCCCTTTTCAAGGGGGCATGCTGGATTGGCAACTTTTGTTCCTGGTCGGCCAAGGTTTGTCGCTTGGGCGATGAAGTTGCTCACGACATGTACATACTCCGTAATGTATGAACGAAAGCCCTGTTTTGAGAAGGGATATTCTGTCACTAAAGACTGGTCGGGTTCCCGGAACGGGCGAAGCTTAAGGGGACGACGGCAAGAGGGATTGACAGATTGCACAACTGGCAGTTTGCGTGGGCGGATTATTCCTCTTTTTTTTTTTTTTTTGGCTCCTGTGGTCGGGCGAGATCAGCAAGGCCGGGCGATGCAGGGGGTGAGGCATGATGATATTAGAGAAACAGAAAGGGAAGCCAGCCCTGGCATGGCATGGCATCTGCGTTACCGCTACGTATGGTATTACTACAGCCCAGGGCCCCCGGTCGTGCGCTGTGTAGCATCATTTTCATTATGGTTCCTGTTCTGTGTTACTGCAACAGTCAACTCCCTCGGATGGGAAGACATACAAGGGGGGCCAGGCACCGCACCCCCTGCTGGCACAGCGTCTGCGGAAGCATACAAAAACAAATCACAAATCAAACAAATCATGATACGATTTTTTGTTGATCAAAAACAGAAAAGGGAACAGCTGACGCGTCGATGTAAATACCGGCAACTAGCCAGCGGCTGGTGATACGCATCAAACAGCACCCCAGCAAGTCTATTATGCAAAGGCAAAACCACCCTCCCTCCTCGACTGGTCCAGCACTCGAGCACAAAGCGCTTGGTCCAAACAATCCGGGGAAGCCATCTTCCCGAATTTCGAAACTTGGCGCCCGGTCTTGAGACGGCCGAGTCGCATTGGGGGTCAAAACACGCAGACAGTGCAGGTGAAGCACTAGATGGGCCAAAAATAAAACAAAATCACGATCCTTTAAACCGGATGGACAGCTGGACTGATGGCGTCTGAGGAACAGCGAGAGACAGGTTCCTAGATGTTGACGTCGATCTTTGTTGCGTGGGCTTTCGGACTGGCCGGCGCAAGATGCCCCAATCTAACTAAAGACGGACGGACCAAAGTATATCGATACAATTGGCAGCGATGGAACCAATTCCCGTCGGAGGTGCCATGTCTTACCCTTCACATGCTCGACGTGGTCGGGATTCAAAGAAGCAAGCGCATTTTTTTTACACAAACGCGAATGGTATAGCGCTCAGCAGAGCAACAGTGCAATCTGGACTTGAGACTGACTGCCTTGTTCTCTTTCAATTTCGCCAACCCCGGGGCTTTAGCTTTACAACCTAAAATACCGCGCGCAGCCTTGCTTGGCAACAAACAACCCCCAGCTGAAACTTTTTTTTTTTTTTTTTTTTTTTTTTTGCGCCCTGGTACTTGACTTTGCTGTATAAGCAAAAGCCCGAGTTTTGTTTTATTTTATTTTGTCTTGGGCGAAACTCGGGTTGGGGAAAAAACGGCACTCCGCAACTAACTGCCGAGCGGGATGGACGGAGAGCAACAGTGCCAGACCCGGTTGGATGATGTGCGTCCCGCACATGCCGTGCGATGAATGGGTTGGTTGGTTGGTTTGATTGTTTCTTACTTCTTGGCGGTATACAACAAGTTGGTTGCACAAGGGTTACCTAACCGCTGCGGAGCAGACGCGCATGGTTGTGGTTGAGCAAGATTTGGGCAGTTGGGGATCCAAGCGCGGAAAGGTTCCTCCCCCAGCAAGAAAATGGCTTCTGGTGTCATGCCTGCGAAAAGAACCCTGGTCCCTGCGGTTTCAACATGGCACTGCATAGACTTGGCTGCCGATTTTTTGTCTGTGCGGCGGGAAACACCATGATTTTCCGGGGGGATGAGTGGAGGGACCTCATTTCTTGGCTGAGATCAACATGCACGCCCACTCGGTTTGCTATGTTCTTATTGTTTCTCCATGTACCTACCATGCGGAGGACTACCGTGCTATATGCATGCATCTCCTTGAGGACTGGACTCATTACTGGGAACGGGGACCTGGAAGCGCCTTTCGGAAAAGCACAATATCCCTTGAGGCTTTTTTTTTACTCGGCATGTTGGGGGCCAACAGCTCATTCATGTTCCGGGAAGGAATGAGGCGTATGCAATGTATCCGTAAGCTACGTTGTTGAAAACCATCGCCAGGCGCCGCGACACCCGCTGCTGCATAAAAATAACGAATTCCCATTAGTGATCAGGAGTTCAGGTCCTCTGCGGAAACCCTAATTGGCTGAACACGGGCGCCTGCGAAGGACATGACAAGTCATTCTTGGCATCTCTCTTTCCGCCCGCAGTTTCGCATGGCAAAGGATTCATAAGAAGAAGAAAAACTAGCAATGCATGACCGGGCGGTTTTTTTTTTCTTTTTCTTTTTTTCGCTATGCATGGTGCAACGCGGACAAGGGAAACTTCGCATTGGGACCCCTGCGCTAGGATGGGCAATGGCTCCGGGTAATTTTTTTTTTTTTGGGG
>KQ061692.1:167343-177486 GCA_001008035.1 Atkinsonella texensis
GGGCTTTTAAATGGACTTTTCGAGACTGTGATCTGCCTATTTTCTTTATATCAAAGCAACGAGGGAGGGTAGGACTGCCTTGCGATAAGGACAATATGCACTGCACTACGACAGAGTAGCAGAGATTTGGAATCTTTCCCGTGGAGTTCAAACGATGGATGTGGGGGAGCGTTGGACGATGAGATGGAACCATGAGCTCTTGAGAACACGACGAGACATATGTACCTACCTAAACTCACCAGCCACGTTCCTCCGCCACATGCTGACGTCTGACGGCTTACTCAGTCTCGGTCTACTGTACGGAGAACTCGGCTCCGTGCTCCGTGATAGCGTCAATAATAACTGCGCAGGTGGCTGCTGGCTTAGGTACCTAGCCCAACAAGGCGCCACAGGCACTGACTGGTCCTGCTGCTGCTGCTGCTGCTGCTGCTGCTGCAACGCCTTCGCAACGCAACGTAATGCGAACGGCTTGCCAATAATGAATGGTTCCAGGCTGCGAGCTGCTGCGCCAGGCCAGTCATCGAATCACAGCTCAGCCCTGCTCCCCACGCGCTGCCACCTCCAACTCCAGCCCCCCGACGAGCTGCTCGCTGACTCCCAATGCAACCTGATGTGATGTCCAGCTGCTGCCTATCCGCTTCCAGACCTCTCCATCTTGCCATCTGCAGCCGTTTGGCCTCACCGATCTCGAATCGTGACACCGTGTCCGCGCTCCATCCTGTCCTGGTTCCGGTGACGACAACCCGCTCCAGCTCCTGGCTCTAAACTCTCTAAATCTCCACCAGTATCTGAGTATCTGCAGCCTGCACCCAGCCAACACCCACCGGTGCTTTGGAGCTCCCTCAGGCTTCTCATATGACAAACAATGTCTGCTGATGTCGGTGCTGATTCAGGTATGTCCTTTCTATAATTCCACTGTGTTCTTCATTTCTTTTTTCTCTCCGTCGTACTGACCCGCCCGTGCCGTCATGCGTAGCTGCGCCCCCGAACCTGAGCCTCAGCCCTGAGGAGAAACGAGTCTACGGCCAGCTTTTCCGCCAGGCCGATACCGAAGGTGTTGGTGTTGTCACTGGCGATGTAGCTGTCAAATTCTTTGAGAAGACTAGGCTGGATGCTCGCATCCTCGGAGAGGTCCGTCATTCCATCTCTACCACTGCCCATTGCCCATCCGCTACATCCGACTCACCATGCTTTTCCATAGATATGGCAAATAGCGGACAACGAGAACCGCGGCTTCCTCACCCCGGCAGGCTTCGGAATCGTCTTGCGTCTTATCGGACATGCTCAGGCCGGACGTGAACCAACCCCCGAGATTGCTCTACAGCAGGGACCGATCCCTCGATTCGACGGCATCTGGCCTCCGTCATCACTGAGCTCGCCCACCAGTGGGAGCCCAGCTCCTTTGCAAGCACAGGTCACTGAAGGCGCTGTCCGAATCCCTCCGCTGACTCCGGACAAGGTCGCTCAGTACACTGGCCTGTTCGAACGCCAACCGCTGCTCGCCAACAAACTTCCCGGTGAACAGGCTCGCAATATCTTCGACAAGTCTGGCTTGCCTAATGAGACCTTGGGAAGGATCTGGGCTCTTGCGGACACAGAGCAACGTGGCGCTCTTGTTCTCCCTGAATTCGTCATTGCCATGCATCTGCTCACCTCCATGAAGACAGGGGCACTCAGATCGCTGCCCAACGTACTGCCTGCTGGTCTTTACGAGGCTGCCACTAGCCGAGGCGTAGCGCCTCGGCAGTCGCCGAACAACACCGGCATAGCTCCCGCAGCTAGACAGTTGAGTGGTCAGGCTCAAATGCGAACGGGAAGTCCGCTTGGAAGACCTGCATCTCAAATTGTTCATGATTGGGCCGTTTCGTCCGCAGACAAGGCAAAATTTGACCAAATTTACGCCACCATCGACAAGACAAACAAGGGGTTCATCACTGGAGAAGAGGCCGTGCCTTTTTTAAGTCAATCCGGTCTCTCTGAGGATGCCTTGGCTCAGATTTGGGATCTTGCTGATTTCAACAGCCAGGGCCAGCTAACGCGAGACGGCTTTGCGGTTGCCATGTACCTCATCCGCCAGCAGAGGAGTGGCAGCGCAGGCCCTTTACCTACGACCTTGCCTCCCAATTTGTTACCTCCAAGCATTCGAAACCAGAGGCAGCCGCCGCCGCCGCCTTTCCCACCTCCTGCCACTGTACGGCCACCGCCGCTCCGGCAGCCCAAGTCAGCACTAGACGACTTGTTCGGGCTCGACGCAACTGCTAGTCCAGTCCCTGCGCCAACACAGACGACAATGTCCACAGGGGGTTCCAATGCCAATGATCCATTTGCCGGTGGATCTGCCATTCTGTCGCCGTCACCACCTGTGCGAGCCCCTGCCACGGAAAGTACATTCAAGCCTTTCATTCCCTCGTCGTCATTCGGGAGGGGCTTGGCGGGACCATCAGGGATTGGCAACCCCAAACATTCGGAAGACTTACTGGAGGACAACGAACCCGAGGCCAGCAGGAAGACTTCTGACGAGACGACCGAGTTGGCCAATCTCTCGAGTCAAATTTCTACACTGTCTAAGCAGACGCAAGAGGTTCAGAACAAGCGTACCACGACACAGAACGAGCTTAGTCAGACCAATTCTCAAAAGCAAAACTTTGAGCAACGGCTTGCGCAGCTCCGCGCCCTTTATGAGAAGGAGGCTGAAGACACCGCGTCTCTAGAGGAGCAGTTGAGGAAATCGAGGTCCGAGACGCAAAAGCTGCAGTCTGAGTGCATGACTGTCGAGGGGACTTACAGAGATGTACAGGCCCAGCACCAGCAACTTACGGCTGCTCTTCAGGCGGACCAGCAGGAGAACGCGGCCTTGAGGGAACGCATCCGTGTTGTGAATGGTGAAATCGCCCAGTTGAAGCCTCAAATTGAGAAGCTCAAGTCTGACGGCCGCCAGCAGAAGGGTCTGGTTGCCATTAATAAGAAACAGTTGGCCACTACAGAGGGCGAGAGAGACAAGCTCAAGGCGGAGGCTGCAGACTTGACAAAGGCTGGGGAGGATGTCTCGAGGCAGGTTGACGGCAGCTCGCCAGCATCGGGGTCCGCCCAGATCGCCAGCCCGGCATTGTCCACCTCAAGTGCTAATAACCCCTTTTTCAAGCGGACAGCGAGCACAGACATTATGGGCGTTTTTACATCCCCTCCTGCTCGATCTTACAACGATAAGTCGTTTGATGATGTATTCGGCCCGTCTTTTGGCGGCAGCACCTCCAGCACCTCGCCTCCTCCAGCTTTCCAGCAGCAGCAGCAGCAGCAGCAGCAGAACACTGGCACATCAGCAGCCAGTGCTGGATCTCTGTCCACCACCGGAGGAGCAAGTCCCAGCATTAGCCGGCAAGGCACCTCCAACATCGAACCTCCTCCGCCGCCTGCTTCCCGACAGATTAGCTCCAGCTTCCTTCCGTTTTCCGATAAGCCTGAGTCCCTGTCCTCCTCCCGCCAAGTCTCCCCCCCTGCCTCCCGAGCTGATGGTCCTACGGTCAGTAGCTCTAGAGGAGTGAATAGCGAGGATGGTGACAAGAGCGAGACACCCGGCTCGACTCCTCTTGCTAGCGAGGCGCCAGCCCTTGTGTCCATCACCGAAGCTGTATCGAAGGTCAAAGAGGAGGATTTCAGTGCTTTGGCGGCCAAGCCTGATCCTTTCAGTAGTACTGACCAAGCTAAAGCCAAGGCCGACTTCGACAGCGCTTTCGCTGCCTTCAGTTCCGGCAAGAACCAACCGGGAGCTGGTACCTCGAGTGGTGCCAAGGACAAGACAATTGATGCCTTTAACACTGAGTTCCCTCCCATTTCCGAACTCGAGCGTGACGACTCTGAGTCCAACAGCGAGCGCGGTGGGTTCGATGATGATTTTGCGCCAGTTTCATCCCCAAGAAATGAACCCAAGGCCAAGGGCAATACTACCGCCACAGATGTCGGACAGTCCGAGACGGCGTCTGCTAGCGCAGCTGCTCCGGCTGTACCAGCCAAGGAGCCTGTTGAGGATCTCAGCAAGGTGTAAGTAGAAAACTCCGCTGCCTACTGAGTCAGGGTTTTTTTGTGTCGCCGCATATAGACTAATCGGTCAGTTCTCGCAGCTCGGGGCAGCCCTCGTCACCAGCCACAGTCACCAACAGTTCTCAACCAAAGCCCTTGACTGCGGACGACATTTTTGGAGCTGCTCAGGCTCCTTCTGCGGGGCCAGCGCCTTCCAAGTCAACAGGCAAGGGGGTATTTGACGACTTGGATGATGAATTTGAGGGACTTGAAGATGCCAAAGAGGGATCGGCGGACGATGACTTCGCCAACATAACGCGGGATGACTTCAACGCCGTCTTCGACAGCAGCCCACCAGCTAGCCAGGCCAAAAGTGAGTCTACGGCATTCGGCAATGAAAGCGCTTTCGACTTTGTGTCTCACAGCTCTGCAGCCGGAAGCGCAAACCAGCAGAAGGCGGCCGACTCTCACGACTGGGACGCAATCTTTGCTGGGCTTGACGAGCCCACCAACGGGACACCTCCTGGTGTCGCAGAGGGTAGCAAGACTAACGACAAGAAAGCTTCGGAGCGCCCGCCCGCGCCCGCTCGGGTTCTGGCTGAGAAGGGAGAGCACGACGACCCGATCCTGAAAAGCCTGACGAGCATGGGCTACGCTCGCTCTGATGCAGTTTCGGCACTGGAAAAGTATGACTATAATTTGGAGAAGGTAAAAGAACAAGTGCTAGATGTTGCCCTTTTAACGTTTGCAACGAAGCTGGCTAACAAAGTAGTCCCAGGCTGCCAACTATCTTGCAAGCAAGTCATAGAAGCTACGAGTTTGCAAAGAGAGACTGAGGTTTTACCATAGAAGTAGCGGAAAGTAGTCGTGATATAATTGGGGAGGTGGTTCTTTTTTTCTTCATCTTTTACACTTAACCCCCATGGCCAGATCCGCGTGTACTGCAGAGACATGCTTTTTTCTCTCCCCTCATTTCTCTTATTTCATGTAGTTGAGAGCGAGAAGGAGCAGTTTACTTATCATGATGGATATTATACATACACCTTAGTAGCCTTTATTCACCCAGGCGTGAGCATTGACGAAATAACAGCCAGCCCTTTGTACGTCAGAATGCAACTACATTGTTTTAATTTTTAAAAACTAATGCCATTTCGTTGTTTCATGACAAACGTGTTGATGTTATCTCTTAATTGGGTTTGCGAGAGCACGGCAGTGATATACCGCAACATGCTGCTCACGGATGGATGGATGCCATGCCATTTCACCACCTATCACGTTTCTTCCAAGCTCGCCCAAGTACACTCGATTTTGCGTAAAATATATCCCCATCTGTCCAGTGCCACAATCCCAATCAGGCAGGCAGGGGACGTTGGGGGGGGGGGGGCATGCAAAGCAAAGGCCAAGGCAATTCATTTCATTACATTCAGTCTACTTGATCTTGCCCATGATGGTCTCAGGCCCCCTCGCAACCTCCATCTGCGCAGCCCTGGCCTTGACGGCGTTCAGCATGGCGCGCTCAAAGTCGTCCCGGGAGCGCAGCACGGCCTCGACCCAGCTGAGCTGCAGGTCCCAGTAGGCGGCCTTGAAGCGGGCGAACTCGTCGGCGACGGCGTCCTTGTCGCACGAGAGCAGGGTGAGGAAGGGCTCGGTGACGCGCCAGGTCTGCTTGATGGAGGCGGCGACGTCCGGGTTGGGCAGGGTGGAAAAGTACTCGAAGGCGGTGGAGATGTCGTTGAAGAGCTTGTCGCGGAAGGGGTCGGCGCGGCGGAAGCGGGCGCCCCGGTTGCGCACGGACAGCAGGTAGCGCGCCAGGAGCTCGTCGGCGAAGATCTCGGTGAAGATGTCGACGAGGGAGTGGTGCAGGACCTGGCGGTAGTCGCCGACGTACTCGTCGAAGGTGACGACCATTTGCTTCATCGCCGTGGCGGCGTACCACCGCGGCGTGAAGAAGTCGGGCATGACGGCCTTGAAGTCGACGGCGAAGATGAGCCGGGCGAACTTGGTCATGCACCAGGTCGAGAAGTCGACGTAGCCGTCGCGCAGGGCGCTGACCTCGTGCTCGCCGCGCTCGAGGTACGCCGGCGTGACGTGGGCCTCGAACTTGGCGCGGAAGGACGACAGGTAGCCCAGCCGGGCCTCCTCCTCGTTGTCGTCGATGCAGGCGATCTGGTCGTTGGCCGTGGCCACGAGCCAGTCCTGGAGCGCCTGGAAGCCCTCCAGCTCGGGGACCTTGCCCGTCTCGTAGCGGTTGGCCTCGTCCTCGAGCATCCGCTGCCAGGCCTGCTGGCGGGCGCGCAGGCGGAGGAACATGGCGTCGATGACGCCCTCGACGACGTCGGCGCGCTTCGAGTTGGCCCCCGCGTCGATCTGCTCGCGCAGCATGCGCCAGAGGGCCACCAGGTTCCGGGTCCGGAAGTAGCCGTACTCGTCCTGGTCGAGGTTGGACCCCTCGACGTTGCGCTCCGCAAAGTCGCGCTTCTCCTGCTCAAAGATGCGGTCGATCCACTCGTCCAGGAACTTGATGATGAGCTGCCGGAAGTCGCGCACCAGCTCGGCCTCGCGGTTGTCGATGACGTGCGGCGTGAGGTCCTCCTGGCGGTACCCCATCTTGGCCATCTTCTTGTAGTACTTTTCGGGGAAGCTGATGATCTCGAGCGTGTGCCCTGAGCTGCCCTCCGGGTCGTCCACCATGCCGACGAGGAAGTCGTGCATCAGCCGGTGGTAGATGTCGGCGTACGTCTTGGCAATGTTCCATTTCCGGGGCGTCAGGGGCGTCATGCCCACCCGCACGGCATTGAGGTCGTTGAAGAACCACTTCATGATCTTCTCGAGCTTCGTGGCGTCGTCGAGGAACTCCTCCCGGCTGGCTTCGAACTGCTGCTCCGCGCTGAGCTTGATGGCTTGCAGGAACTTGTCCTTGTACCCTCGGACCTTTTTCGCTCCGTTGGTGATGCTCTGGAATCGCGCCGCCATCTCCTCGTGGTCCTTGAGGGCTTCCTGGAGAGCCATAACCCGCTGGTCGCTCTTCTCCTCGGCCTCCATGACGACGGCGAAGCGCACCACGAGTCCGTTGTTGTCATTGACGACGAGGTTGATCAGATTCATGGCCAACAGGCCGACGTGCTCGTCGAACCAGTCGATCGTGTCGTCTAGCCGCGCAAAGTAGTCCTCCAGCGTCGACTCCAGGCCAGGGTCCTCAGCCCGATGGATCTGCTCCATGGCGTCGTCGCGGATGTTGCGCAGCTGCGTGAGCTCGTAGTGGCACGGCAGCAGGTTGGGCATGTTCTCTTGGTCTTGGTCGTCCTCGCGCAGCATCTTCTCCACCAGGGTGAGTCGGTCGTTGAAGGTCTCGAGGTCCCGCCGCATCGTCTCGACAGCCACAAAGTTTCGGTGGGCCTGCGACACCAAGTTGATGCTCGCAAAGTCCTTGATCATGTTCTGAGACTCGGAGCAGAGCCGGTCAATCTTCATCATCTCCTCTTTGATGAGCTGGACCGTTTTTTGGCCGTCGCTCAGGCCTGTCATGCCGGATTGCGTGGTTTCCAGCTGCTCGCGCAGTCCGTTTCGGAGCTGACCGTCGACGAGGGCCTTCTTGCGCGCACATTCTTGCTTGAGAGCGGGTATCCTGTCAAGGTCATCGGGATGCTTGAGCAGCTCGGAGAGCTTGGGCACTGGTCCGTCATCCATGGTTGCTGATGTATGAGCTGGCTGGGAGACGAGAGGAGGGCTTTCTGCACAGACTCGGTCATGGTCTGGTAGAAGATGCCTCCTCCAGCCGTGGGTTTCTTGTAGCGGAGAATTACTTGTGCGGGAACTGCGTGGGCGGCCTGTTTCAATTTGCGTGGGAAATCGTCGTCGTCGTCCAAGTCGTGATAAGGTGTCTGGTGTCTGGTCTGTTGGATGCGATTCTGGAGTTTCTGGTTGGCGTTCCGTCTCCACCACACAACTACGCACGTGGATGTACACTTGTACAGTACACATTACTAGACTGTACATACATGCACATACACGTACATGTACACGAGCCTCCCACGCCTCAGAATCATAATCAGAACCAGAACAGCATAGAACACCAGACCACACTGCATCAATGGCTGTACGCAGCTTCCAGGTCGCCTGCCCCCCCCCCACCCCCAATTACCGCTTCTGTAGAATACAATAAACTATGCTAGGCTGAATTAATCCAGGCATTCGCGATGCAACAAACAAATGACACACAACAACCAAGTCGCATCCAGACCTCCACGTCCTTCAGTCCGATCCACTGTCTGACCCAGAGCTACTCGTATCGTCGTCTTCATCTCCATCCTCGTCCTCGCCAAGACTCTCCTCAGCAATAATCTCTCCGGCCTCCAGACCGACGCCCTTAAGCATATCATCGTCCCCCTCGGCACCGTCCTCATTCCCACTGTCGACTTCTCCATCCTCGCGACCCCTCCCCTGCTTCCTTCGCTTCGTCGAACCTTGCGCCTTCTGATGCCCAAGGGGTCTCTCTTTGCGCTTAGAATTCTGATATGGCTCGATCGTATCCTTCGGCGCAAGCACGTATCCTTGTGGTAGTGACTCACTGGCATTTAAAACGTAGATTGTGGGAAACTCCACCACCCGCGTATTGGCCACAATGTCGCGGAGACATTCTCCAGAGTCAAGTGCCGTGACGGGCAAGGCCATGTCCGACCTCGTCTGCTGTCCACCCAGATAGAAGTTGTGCTGGCTTCGTTGGAGCGCCTCCTTCTCCGCCGGCCATTCGTCAACATGGCCCCCTGTGAAAGCAGTCCAGTGGCCGTCCGTGGCATCTTGCAGACAATCCATCCCGTAGTTCCACTTCCCATCCATCCAAGACCGCGATTCTCCAGCCGTCCTCGTTGGCCGCCTGGCCTGGCCCGTCTCTGCTCGCATCTTCTCCTCCAGCATAGCAGCATAGGCCTCATACAGCGGCACATCATCCATGACCTTGGACAGCGCCCTCTTCGTTGTGGCCCCTTTTTCAAAGGTCAGCCACTCCACCTGCCAGTTGATCCTGCCCGTCCTCCTATTCAGCGTCGTGTGGTTCTCTTTCTGCCGGGCCATGCCCAGCGGCGCGCGCACAATCTGCACATTCAACCGCCTCAGCTTCTGCGCAAGGCTCTTCTCGAACGTCCTCCCTTTTGCTTCTCGCAAAAGCTGCGTAACCAGCACCTTGCGCTTCCGCCCGTCCCGCCCCGTCTTCCATCGGACCTGTTGCATCGTCAGGGGCCGTAGCTCCTCCTGCTGCACCAGTCCTCTCTCCTCGACGAGGAGCTTCTCTGATCGCTCAACGGAGAGCTCAATGCCATGGAGGAAGTTGTAGTCATGGTCGACGCCAGCGGCGGTCAGCAGTTTGGATCGAGGAACGTATGTGGTAGGATCGCGCTGGCCGCTGCACTCGGACCACGCCTTGTGTTTCTTGGTGCATGGCAAGGAGCATGTGCGGATGCCGCATCGCGGGCATTTGTACTTTGGAGCGGAGACGTGGCATATTGAGCAAAGAGATGTCAGGAGAGGGTCCGACATTATGCGTTATGGCGGGCGATGAGGCTGAAGGTGTATGAACAAGATTTTGCGAATAGAAGAGGAAAGCGGCACGACGTCACTTGGCCGAACTTTTTTTTTTTTTTTTTTCCCCTCCAACGTAGTACATACATACGTACATAATACATACTACAGCAGCTTATCAACTAACGCCACTTTCTGTCTAGCCTAGTGCGCTAGCAGCTGTCGGTGCCGAGCCCTGGATCCCTGTCGCAGAAAACCTTCCTGGGCCTGCAGTGCGTGTGGGACTTTGAGCCTCTGCACAGCAATGGGAGATTCACATTGCAAGTACACATCGCTACGCATACCGACTCACCGAGTTCAAGTTCTACTCAGACACACAATCATCATCTGACATTTGATTTTGTATAAGTAGTCGTGATTGTTTGCTGACCCGCTGCAAAATCTAAGCTACCAAGATGACACGGAACTAGTATTTGCCGCTCGAGTAAGAGTCGGCCATGAATATACAGAAGATAAATAACAAAGCAACACCGTGATGACTGAACAAGACATGAGAAAAAAAAAAAAAAAAAAAAAAAAAAAAAAAAAAAAAAAAAAAAAAAAAAAACAAAA
>KQ061692.1:177536-189975 GCA_001008035.1 Atkinsonella texensis
AAAAAAAAAAAAAAAACCCGGTAAAAAAAAAAAAAAAAAAAAAAAAAAAAAAAAAAAAAAAAAAAAAGGACAAAAAGACAAAAAAAAAACGCCAACGGAGAGTCCAAGATTGTCGGGCATCCAAAAACCTCCGCAAAATAGATATAATAGCCACAAATAAAACGATTTCACACTGTCGTGTCGTGAGCACAAGCGGGGATCCTAGGATGAGCGCGGCGGCAAGTCCGAAAAGCGCGTGGCGTCCATCAAGCAAGGCAGCAAGTGGATATCACTGCGTTACCGCCAGAGCTCAACTTGTCTGAATAGAGGATCAACAGAAGAAGCAGGAAAGGAACCGGTGGCCAACTCGCTCATCAAATCGCATCGGCAGTGCATTGCCTCTTGTCGGGCGTTCCAAAGTCAAAGCTTTATCCTAAGACTTTATCCAACGTTTGTGCCTTGGGACCTAGAGCTTCATATACTGCTCCTGCGGGCTGCATCATCGAGTGTCGCCAAAAGCGCTAATTCTAGCACCCGAGGCACGATGCAGAAGAGAGTTGCCGTGCTTGCCTGCAATGTCATTCTCGATGGATGCTATGCCGGATTCACTGTTGTTATCTCCAAACCCTTCCTCGTCGTCTTCGACGATCTTGGTCGGGATTTCATCCTTGCTGTACTGCTGGCTGCTTCGCTCAGGAGTGGTTGTGGCCGAAGTGAACGACAAGGCAGTGCTGCTACGGTTAGGGATCAGGTCGGGCGTGGGCGGAATGCTTGATGTGCGTCCAGGTTGGAGGAGTCTCTCTTCCCCGTTTTCCGAGTTGTTCGCAGAGCGATCGTCGTTGCCGTCATCGCTCTGAACTGTAGACAGGTTGCTGTGACGGCGGCTAGCCCTGTACTCGGCATTGTGAGCCAGCTGTAGGCTCTCAACAGCAGCCTGGCACTGATCTGCGATGTTGCGCACGATGTGGGCAATTGCGTCTGTCTTGTCCTTGAGATGACGATCCGCGACGTCGGCGAAGCTAACGGCAGAGATTCGCTTGCTGCTGCGCCGCGACCTGGTCTGGCTGCTGTCATCTCCTGAAGCAGCGTCAGAACTGTCTTGCTCATCGCTTTCATAACCAGCCTCCATCTCCGCTACGAGCTCATCAGGCTTGCTGAGAGACCGGATGAGGTGTTCCATGTGATGACTCTGGCCACCAATCAGGCTCTGGAGATGCATCACCACACGGCGAGCCTCGTCGCGCTGACGCATTAGAGTAACGTTGGTGTGGCTGAGTTGGGCGAGCTCCTTCTTGTTCCTCTTCCTCTCGCGCTCCAATTCCTCGGCAATCTCCTGTTGTAGGACGAGAGCCTCAAGCGCATCGTCTCGCTGCTTCTCTGTGCCTGTAAGGCGAACCGACATGCGTGCATGGTCATCCTTCTGTTGGTCAATGAGACCGGCGAGACGACGATTCTCGCGCTTGTGGGTTTCGATCTTGACCTTGAGGTCCTGCGTCTCTTTGGTGAGCTGCTCAGCAAATGCCTGGAATTTGAGGAATTGCTGCTTCCAGCTCTCCAATTCCTCAACAAGGTAGTTGTTACGCTTGTTGACCTTGTTGAGCTCGGTGTCCATGCGGCCCTTGAGGTTGATAAAGTCCTGCCAGGCTTCGAGGGCATCACGAGAATACTGGTTTCTCTCGCGAACAATCTCGTTCAGGTGGCGCATTGAAACCTTGGTCATCAGAGGCTTCTTGACGGAGCCACCAAGCACGGCCTTGATGCCGGTGTTGCGACCCATCTTTTCGCAGACATGGTCCATGACGGCCATGACCGAGTCCTGATTCCACCATTCAGGATCCTGGATAGACTCGACCTCTCCTCGCATGACAATAATTTGACCGGCAGGCACCAGCTTGCCACCTCCGTACGCAGATCGAAGATGGTGTGGAACACCAGCGGGAGCGACATCGCCATTCAGCGACTGTGTCAAGCGTGTCACGAACTTATTGCGCTGGCTAGGGGTGAGAGCGGTAGGCGGACTGGAGGTGAGGACAAAGTTACGGTCGAGGTCGACGATCAAAGCATCTGTAGGCGCCGCAAAAAGAGATCGGCACTCGGCAGTGATACCCAGGATGTAAGGACCAGGCTCTTGCACGAGCTCCTGCGCGTGGCGAGCGTGCACCACCGGCACATAGAGGCCGCTCCATTCGTACACCCGCACACAGTGTCGAACGGTTTCAGCGGCTATGGTGAGCATGGCTGGGTAGTGACTGACAAAGATGATGCGTCGGGTTGGCGATATGGCGGCCTCGATAACACCAACAATGTTGGGAATAGACAGGCAGTTGAAGAGAGGCCACATGGCAAAGTTCTGGAAGCCGATTGGGGAAGATGGGAACTGATAGCAGAGCGCATAGTCTTTCATGTCGATGCGAACGAGATCATTCAATCTCGGAGCTGGGAAGCTCAGAATGCGGGACACTTCTTCGGCGTGGAACAGGTTGGTGGCCTTGTTCCAATGAATCCACATGCCTCGTAGATAATCACCGAGAAGGTTGTAAAGCGGGTATCTGGAAAGGAAAGACAAGCAGTAAGGAATCCAGTACGTTTCATCGGGATTGTCGTAGTAGTCAGATTCGGTCCTCTTGCGTAAGTCACGAATAGTCTCAGCCCTCTTCTCGTCAGCCCGGGACCAGACCCGGAGGCAGATGCCATATAATGTATGAGAAGAATCTTGCTGCAGGACGAAGGCGTGGTGAACGCAGTGGGGTTGATTCCTTCCTGTGCAAATCTCGACATCATGGGGGAAGCAGGCCTGTAAGAAAGAAGAAAATGCGTCAGTGCAACCATGACATGCAACAAAGATAAGGATTTTGCGGAAATTTACCCACCCTCATAGCGGAATGCAAAGCCCGAGCAATCTCATTATCTTGCTCCAGGCGAGGACTGCTGCCAAGAATCTCAGGAAGCCAAAACTGACCAACAGCTCCCTTCATGTGGCCGACTTTGCCTTGCGCTGGCGGAGGTGCCTTGACCCATTGAGATGGCTCACGACCGACGCCACAGACCATGTAAGCATGCGTCAGAGTCTTGGGCGTTCGCTGCTGAGGTTTGGCGCCCAAGGTCGAGGGGATCGGCTGTGTAATGCGAGAATGTAATGAGGAAGTGCGACTGGGGATAAGCATATCACCACCAGTGGTGGTCTGGTCACGCGTGCTGGGCCGGCCATCGCGGTCACCCGTCCGAGGACGAGTGAATGACGGGTAAGTAATCAATGGAGAAGCCATTGCGAACAAGATCAGAGAATCAAAGACGTTTGCAGAGGAATATTGCTACCGTGCGTTGTCGTTGGTACAAGTTCAACTCGCGCTCAATGTTGAAGGAGTCACGGGCAGGGCTAACGAGCCATTCGTAGGTGGAAAGCTATGTTGTCTTGTTCTTGGGTAATGGGACAGTCAAACAATCTACGCCCCCGGCCGGCAACCGACAAGAAACCAAGAGCAATTGCAACGACGGGAAGGAGAAAAGAATGAACCCGCTCGGTCAGAAGGGCAGCTGGACGGACTCTGGCAGAGCTGATGGGGATGAGATGAAGGATAAGATCTGGAACTGTCTCGAGACAGGGACAGAAGAAAAAAAAAGGGGACTGGGGGGGGCGGCAAGAAAGGCGAGAGAGGCGAAGAGAGTTTGTGAGATTGCGGGAGCTTGGCGGGCTGCAGCAGAGTGGCCCTGCGTCCACAGCATAGCAAGGGAATCTGCCGGAGCGTACGTAATTAGTATTTCATCATCGAGAAGGACTAATAAGAGCCCCAGCCGACAGGCGACAGGCAGTCAGTCCTGCAGCCCATACTCTGCTCCCTGCATGCTTGGCTGCTAGCCCAGATGAGATTTCAAACCGCGGCATCTAAAGGCACTTGGTTCTCCCGCAGAGCTACGGGGCACGTGGCACCAAGGAGAGAGGCGTAAAAGGAACGCGTTTGGTGTGGGGATGGGGATTTGGCGTGTTGGTGTTTTGTTCGAGTGAGGAACTGGGGAGCCAACAAGAAAAAAGAGGGTCGTCGATGCGGAAGTGTCGCAGTATCGGTACCAAAGAGATGGCGGACCTGACCTGGCGGACGCGACATCTGATAGCACAGACATGGCTTTAGATTAGCTTATATTAAAAGGACGGAGTACACGGATTCTTCTGCTGGCTCTTCCAGGCCCTCGATTCGCAATCCCAAAATGAGCCATTTGATATCTGTCAAGGGCGTTCGGTCCCTTTCTTTGTGGGCAGTCACGGTGGGAACAGCTTAATCCCGGCAGCAACTCTGTGATTTCGGTAGACCGGTCGAAGGATGGTCAAAGGATGAAGGATGTGTCGAGATGGTCGTGTCGAGATGGTCGAGATGGTGGCCGATGTGGCCGCAAGCGAAGCAAGTAGGCACGCTAGCCAACGAGGAACGGGGTTCCGTCAGGGGAAGTGGGGAAATGGGCCCCACCAGCACTACGTTCGAAAACTGGAGCCGAGCCTCCAGTTTTCGAGTTTAGAGGCCGGCTGTATGTGGACCCTTTTGGGCGTAGTGGCAGTACACTGGCCCAGAACAGGTGCAACGGCTGAAACGCAGCTGCCTCTGTGCTCTTCGCACTTTGACCTTTTGATTTGTCCGTCCACAAAATGACATGTTTCCTTCATCATCTTTGCTAGTCGCCAGTCCGTCTTGTGCAACCCCTGACAGTAGAAACAGTGGCTGACTGGACACCTCAGGTAAAAAGGTAAGCTGATTAGGGGAAACGTCTTCTATATACTCCGTACATACAGCCGTCTCCAAGGTGTTGTTATTCAACGGACGAGGGCGAAGCTTTCAGCAATGGCAAGCATAATAAATTCCAGCCACGAACCAGCGCAAGGGGCCCCGGGAGGTGCCATCTTGGTTCTCTCCACGATGGTCAACGGATGCGTCACTTGCTCCACCCAAGTCTCCAGCATGTGAAATTAAATTAGTAATGCCGGTCAAGCCAGCATGCTGAGAGAGAGGCCAGTGCAGCACCCGAAGACACACTAAGAAATACGGAGTAGATGCCTCTTGTTTGCGCCCACGGATCCCAAGACATTATTAGCAATCAAAGTCAGTCACCGGTTTTCTCTTCCCCGTGGAAGCAGGGCTGAATGAAAAGGAAAGGGGGGGGGGGGGGGGGGTTGAAAAGCAACACTCGATGCTTTGACGAAAGGAGACCACACTAATGAACAAAGAAAAAAAAACAACTTCAAGCCAGCCGCTTGCCTATTGGCTGTCTGATATACCATGCACAGTCAGTGTGCCAGGTATGTACGACAGATACTAGACGTCATGAGCTTGGGAATTAATTGATTATGAGGAGCGCACTGTGCTGCGTTGTACTATATACTGTGTTTGCACTGTGCTGCACGCCATGATGCAATACATGGCTGTGGCCTGTTTCGATGCGTGAAGTTTGAAGGAAGTTAGGGATCTGAGTCACGGAGGCATCAAGTATTTGCCCATCTCGAGGTGACGGAAAAGGTACCTCAAAAAAAGATTTGTCAGCCCGGCGCAATTCTCAGCTGGGAATTTGTCACGAAAGCTTTTCATGTTTACGCACGGCCCTTTAGACCTGAAGCCACGTGCTCTTCCCTAGTGTGGCCAGCTGCCCGCCACGCCGCCACCCGACGAGAATCGCGGCCAGTCATAATCGCCCCGAAAAAGAAAAGAGAAAAAGCCGGCAATGGGGACTTCGCTGCATAACCCGTTTCTGTGGCTGAAACAGTTGAGATGGAGGACTTGGTCCAGTGCTTTGGCTACATATGCACCATGCACACAAAAACGCATGGCTGGCAGTCGCCACGAGGTCGACAACGGGCAGCTTCACTTGGAGCTGGATATATAACGCGCATGCGCAGCCAACGAAGCGTCGAAATGACCAGCACACTTCATTACCCTTGCAGCCATTGTGGCTTTTGTTATGTGTCTCGTTTCCGGCTTCGTCTTGCCATTGCACTGACGATAGAGCCCCCCCGCCGTTCCCCCCCGCCGTCGCCCCTCGCCTCCTCCCCTCCCTGCTTAATTACTTACAGCTTTGTCGCCCCCTCCCTTCGCCGACTAGAGCTTTCCCACCGTTCGCACCGTTTGCGTCTTGAAGAAGGCCTGAGCGCCCGGCCTCCGCCCGATCTGAGTGAACCTCAAAAGGAGCATGAGCATGATGGAGAACCACCATCACTGCCGTCGCAATCTGGTGATCTGGGACGACAGGACAATATGAACTCTCCGTCGGGAAGCAGAGCAGCGCCCTCTTGCGAAAGAAAACCCCGACCTCCCTTTCTCTGGGTTCAGGCATTGTTTGATTGCCACCGTCTTGCTCACTCACCCTACCCTTGTACAGGGCAGCCAGGGACTCCATGGGGTTTGCGTCGCATGCTCCGAAACTCCGTACATCTTTCGTTGGTCGATAACGATGCTTCCCGATGCTCACTAGCACCTGCCATACGAATTGCTATTATTATAGTCGTTCTCGTCCCGGCCCTTGAGACGACATTAATATATCATCAAAACCAACAAGCGCCCCCTCCCCACACCCCCCAACTGCCCGGTGCTCAACCGAACTCCCTTGATACTCTTGACCACGGGGTCAAAGTCAAACAGGTTCCCTCTCTCCACTCCCTGACGATTCGCGTCGCGGGCCGGGGCGTTGGCCACCCTACCATCATGATGATACCTCTAGGCAGACGTGCTTGGAGGGAGGGAGGGTTTGTCTGCTGGGCGGCACACAGAGCTGTTGAGAAAGGCGCGCAACTTGTTGACGTTGGTTTGCCTTTGGCCAACCCCGTCAACTGCGTCAACCCTCAACCCCATACAGATGCGGAGATGGGTCGAATTCGCCACGCAGAAATGTTTCTCAGCTCCAACTCGGTCCAAGTCGTAGCAAGTCGTAGCACCCGACCCAGCTGGCAGGCAAAACAGGCCCGGTCCAGTGATGATGAAGTTGTGCTATAGCAATTATAGGCCATGTGGACCACGAGAGACAGCGGCGTTTTCCAGATGCCCATTTTCGGTACGGACATAGTTCGCTTCGGTTACACACAGTACTGTCTTGTCGCACGGCTAGTGGGGCAGCGAGCAGCAAGTAAATTCTCGTGAGACTTTATCCAGGCTTGTTGCCTGCCTGTAGCTTCGTTCGTGTTCGCGGTGGTATCCCCTCACGGAATACGCCCTCGAGCGCACGAGAGCGCCTCATCTAAACGTGACGGTATCTCAATTCGCGGCCGCACTATCTAGCGTAGTCAAGGGTTGACAATCTGGTAAAGACGTGCTCACGTCCGGCATGCCAGCGGATGTTCCTGCAGGCACAACGCGGCACAGCAGATAGATGATGTAGTTGCTGGAGGCTAGCTAGCTTACCCAACGTAACGGAACAATGCAATGAGACTTGGCTAATGCCTGTGCCATTGGAGTCTTGACTATCGCAAGCTGGAAAATGAATACGTTCTGATCTTGGAAATGGGTTGGAGTTGACGAGGGTTGTCAAACAAGCTCCCGAGGCCACGCGTTTATAGGAAGTTTCGAGCAGTTGGTTCGTGAAGTGTGGTGCACTGCGGTTGCCATTACGATTCAGACATGAAGAGGTAGGAACCGTGACACCAGACAACAACACGATAGCACGAGGACAAGGGGTACAGGGAGTCGTTTGACGCTCGGAGACATCTTTAATGACATCAGGCTTCACCTTGATCAGATTCATAAAGCTGGTCCGTAGGTGAGCAAGCTGAGATGTCATCTACTCGAGCGCGCCGAGAGGGGGTTGTTGATTCTGACCCCCTTGCCTTTCTGTTATCGTTTTCAACGCCGACTGGGAATCAAACATGTACAGTATGGGCAGTCTCAAGTCAGGAATCGCGAGCGAACCGACCCAGATCATTCTCATCTTTGCATATCTCCTACCTCGAGAACAAGCTGCAAGTGGCCTGTGTCAGCATGCTGGTCCTGCCCTCCCGTAGAAATCCACCAACATCAGAAACCAGGATTTCTTCCATGGCCCGCAGAGGTGATATCGTTTTCTTGGCCTATGGCGACAGTTGCGGCAGGCCACGGAAAACTAACTCCCGGGCAGCAGAGGAGGGATGACAGCAAAGCAATAAGTTAGTCGTTGCAGAAGTGGGTGATGACTTTTCTGTGTAAAATTGGTCTTGGGTTTCCTTGTCGGCCATATGCACCCGAGTATGCAACATGAAGTCATGGTGGGCAATGCGGCTGGAGCTCCGACATCCCCTGCACGTTGCCTTCCAAGGTTCATGGGATTTTTGTCGGCCCCTGTGCGCCCTTGTATCAATATGAAGCCTTCGCCATCACGTATCGTGTCGCTTACCGACAAGACTCACCCGATCTATTTCTTCCCGCAGTCCCCCTTTGGGCTTTTGTTGTTACTGAACTCTGTGTAGCCACCATCTTGAAATTACGGTCACAATCGGGACCCTCGAGCTTGCTTGCCAGTGGACAGCCTGGTCCGGGAGCCCAACGGGAAGATATCTGTACTCATGGGTCAGATATATATGCGCAGTGCAGAAACCGAGGAGGGAGCGGCAATGAGGGTACACTGGTGTGAACAGCACAATCTCCATATGCAAGATATACCACCTGGGAATGGCAGCCGATGATGCGACTGGGCCCAGTCGTTCGTGGCATGAGAGGACCATGGCCGATACATTGGATGACTATGCTATAGTGCGCACGGTCAGGTTCGAGACATGACTCAAACGTCAGTGTCGACGTCGCCCTCTTATCTGACGTATGTGCTCCGTACATACGAACTGATATCAGTCTAGCTGATAGCATGAGTGCCGAGCCACGCCATTGGCCGAATCCAATAATCCTGGAATTTTTGTGCCGACTTGGCCAGATGGACGCGGCTAAGACGGTTGTCTAACGTCAACGCGCGAGTGTCCATCCAGAGGTTCATCCGACTCCGGTCAAGTCTCCGCCATCGTCGCGAGACATCTGATGTCACTTTCAGGTGCAGAGTTCAACGCACGCCAGCGGTTCGATCCGGCTCATCAACATGGGCAAAATCGAGACAAACGAACTGGACTGCAGAAATGGTGGACACCACGAAATCGCCCAGCCGCGTTATCACCTCGCTACCAATGAGCGTAGATGCAGGGTCCCAGCGGGAACAAGCAACGACGACACGTCCCAACGGCTGTGAGAGGAGGTTAAAGCAGAGAGGAGTGCATCTTCGGGGGTTAGGTATGCGAACCAGTCAGGTTTGATGCATGCCATCCTGGATAAACCCTAGTCACAGTCCTTGTTTCCTGCGGAGTTCGTTACCAGATGTGATCACGACGCTATATTATCTATCATATTAGCCTTGGAGAGCGACTCTCAGTGCCGTAACTGCTGGGAATCTTTTGCGTTAAGTGACATGATCGCGCCGGAGGTTGTACGACATCTTGACCGGTGCTGACCGTCATATCTGGGTAATTTATTGCCACTACTGTCATATCTTGGTACCTACTGTCATTCTTGACGGGAATTGCACATTAGCCATACACATCAGGCGGCAAGCCCCGGTTGGAAACATAGTTGACACATCATTCACTTCAGATAAGTCCTTGAAGAAGACCCTGCAGAAGAAGGATGGAACAACAGATTTCCGAAATTCCACTTCTGGATCTCGGCTCCGAACACAGACGAGCGGCGTTGAGGTGGGCTCTTTTACGATGAGCATGTTCATGACTCCAAATGTGGTTGAGCCAAACACGCGGTCAATTTATTAGGCATGTGAGGACCCAGTCAGCTTTGAATAACCAACATCGTGACCGTTACATCAGCATTCACCATGATTGAGATCCAGACCATGGTGGGCATTGATGTCAAACGCAAGCTTTGTTTTGAAAAAAAAAATAATAATAATAAAAATAATAAAATAATAAAAATTCCATCATCCCGTCAGACGTGGAGCCGAGGAGTCAGAAGCCCAATTCTAGATACAATCGCATGGGAGAGCGCTGTCTGCGGAAAATTAGATTTCAGAAAAAGGAAGAGCATTGTGGACCTTTGTGGATCTAACGGCTCGCCTAATGGGACGGCACGCAGGATTCAACATGGGAGGAACATGGTCAAATCAAGTGGTGCATTATTCGCCCCTCGGGGTCGCCGCCGTGATCTACACAAAAGGCATTGGGCCTTCGATGGCGGGTAATAGTGAGCCGCCTTGCGAATATCCCGATCGAGAGCGTTGCCACCCATGTACTCTGTATACTCCGTGATAATGCATGAGACCATTTGCCCCGTGTGTTCGTTTTAAAGGAGAAGGCCGAGTTTGGATGCAGAACGGCTTGCTGCCGGGACGGAGTTCATTTGCCACATGGATTCGTCTTCTGAACCGAGGTGGTCTCAATCTTGTTACCACCCGCCACGAGGCTCTATTAGCTTTTTCTTTTCTTTTTTTTTTTTCTTTTTCTTTTTCTTTGTTCTTCCTTCCTTTTTATGTCAAGGGGTCTGTTTCGGTGTTGGGCTGCGCTGGATGGATGGATCCCGTCTAGTGAGTGTACGGAGCAATAGTGTCTGCGTCTAGCTGCAGTAGGTGCATCTAGCAAGTTGCATGGCTGGAAAAGTCGCGCTGGCCAATTACTCCTTTTCAACAAGAAGCGAGCGGCCGAAATTGCTACCTGACACATCCGCCGGTGATATTCTTGTAGCAGCTGGGAGTCGGCAGAGCAAGCATCGCCCTCGGCTGTTGAAGAGTATGATACCACGACACCACGACACCACTCTGGCCAAGTTTGGTCGAATGGTGGTGCGGCGACCAGTCTTCAGCCCGCTACCGCACTCTTAAGCATGAATGTTAGCCACCCGAGGTGAGCCGTTGGTTCCGTTATCAGCGACACGGGTCATGTCACCAAGTGCAGCTTGCAGCCGTTGCCCCATGTCAGGACTTGGTCGGAATGTCGAGGGTTCTCCGGATGGCTGTCCGAATGCCCATCCGGATAGCCTTCCGACAGCCAAAGAGCGTCGGCCAGGCGGTTTCATTGTGATGCAACAGAAGCAATGGCGATAGGTGCTGCAATTCTGTAATCAGACAAGGAGAGTCGTCGTTGCGCAGTGTCACGCAGCGTCGGATACCCATCAGATGTATCGTATCGACTGGGCATGATAAGCAATTGACTACTCGTAATTCTGAGATACATAACGGCGAACTCTTTTTCCGGGTAAGGATGTGATTCTGCGCAGAATAGCTCCTGACTATGGAATACAAGGTTGACAAAAACACCATGTGTTGGCGACCTGGAAGTCCGTGCTCCGTTGCCATCCAGATGTAGGAATGTATGCACATGTGTACATACGAACAAACTCCACAATAACTAGCCAGCTCCATTACTGGATGCATGAGCTTGCACAGGGTGCCGGAAAATGGATTGTTGAAAGTAATACTGATCCTGAACTTATCGCAGACGCAGCGGGGAAAAGCTTGCTATATCATCCATGCGCAGGCGAGTATGGGTTAAACAAGCGTGATGAAGCGGCAACGGATAAGCCGGACAAGGCGTTTTGATAAGCTCATCAATTGACCAAGGACAGCTACCAGAATTACATGCGCATTGAGTTTGGTCCGCCACTGACGGCATGTGGACGTGTCTTGTTTGTGAGTCTGACGTCCCATTCGCAGGGAGCGAGTTTGAATTGCTGGCATTGTACAGAGTACAGCACATGACGAGTAAGAGCGGTCGACTTTCGAGCCGCACCCTGAAATTTGTCCCCGTTGCGGCAGAGCGACTCCAGAACGGTCCAGAATGGCATGCTATGCTGGGTGAAGACGAAGAGATAGTCAGCATTACAGTATTGCATGTCAAGCATGTGCATGCCGCCGATAAGGCGTGGTGCGGCGGTTGGACAGGGATGGACGATGCACGTACAATGTCGACTTGCCACTCCGTACAGCAACAATATATCCGGAACGAAGGCGGTGCTGCAGCACTCGCAGGATTTTCACATGCCAAATCACGCAAAGCTTCCGCCATCACGGTGCTAAACAATGACGCACATACGGATCACTCCCGTACGAAACGCCAAGATGTTGGATGTGCGACAGACCAAGCAAGTCTGGGCATGGCAAGGTGGGCTGGGCCAGCGTGGCTGACGAGAGTCAGCCAATCGAGCATTGGCCCTGAGGCCCTAAAGCGTTGGGGGCGAATTGGCAAAGACTGGATCCCATCCAGCCCAGGCGGGCGCCGACGGCTGGTGACGGGCTGCATTTCGAAGAGGTGCCCGGGCAAGCAGCGCGTAGATACCAAGCAAAGTAACTCACTCCAGCGCCGCCAGCTCACAGTCATGCTGCCAAAGAGTGAAAGAGTGTGCGTTTAGCATGCAATGCATTCATGGGTTGGTCAATGGCTGCTCTATGGATTGTGGCGCTGCAGTGGCCATGGCCGTGATGACATTGCCGACAGGAGGGAGAAAGAAAAAAAAAAAAAAAAAAAAAAAAAAAAAAA
>KQ061692.1:190695-209345 GCA_001008035.1 Atkinsonella texensis
AGGCCGGGAAGAAATTGCCGAAAGGGGGAAAAAAAAAAAAAAAAAAAAAAAAAAAAAAAAAAAAAAAAAAAAAAGAAGAGTGGTTCATACATTTTCGATTTTTTGAAGCAGGAGAGGGACAGACACCCAGGCAGACAGACAGGGGTAGTAAGTACTTAGGGAGGCGCGAGGGGCGGAAGGCGCGTCCAAGGGGCCCGCAATTGCTGCCACACGCATCCCTAACCCTGCCCGGCCTAAGTGCACCAGACACTTAATAAGAACCTCTTGTGTACTCCATACTTTGTCGATATAGTACGTGATATGTATGTACATGCCCATCTATTCGAATGTACCAGTCTTGCCGCTCGCTGCTGGCCGCTGCAAAGTGGTGCCACCCCTCTCTTTCGTCTCATGTCTCTTTTCTTGGCCGCTTTCACATGCTCGACCGCAACCTGCCAACAGCTGTTTGCGAAATGCCCTCCACTTTCTTTTTGGCTCTATTTTCTGCCGTCGGCCTGCTCAATAGTACAACAGTACTTCCCTGGTGGTCCGCGTCAAGTTTTTGATGAGTGGCGTTGCTGCTCGACCTTTGACCTGTGTCAACCCTTCTTTAAAATATTGTCCTTCCCATTCGCAAGTCACTCCACGCTCCTTCCTTCTTCTTCACCTATCTATCTCCATGTACAGTCAGTCAGCGTATAGTCACCACCTCTACGACTAATACTAATTGACCAAAGCTTCTTGCCATCAAGCCTAGCCGATCCCCATCCCTCCATCATACTCGACTGAACACACTGCACTTCTACTCCCCACGCCCTGCTGTCACAATGGCTGTTCCTCAAGTCAATGGCGATGTTTCTCCCCGACCCAACTCTGCTTTCCTGCAGGTGCGTTCTTAAATGTGAAAGCCTTGTCGAGTGTTCTTGCTGCATAAGTACTAACATGGCTATCAACAACAGCATCTTCTCAACTACCCTTTGATTAGCGACAGCATCCACACCGTCAAGTCCAACGAGTACGCTCAGCGCTCTCTCAAGTTTGGTGACTCTGCCTACCAGACCTTTGCTGCGCCCGTCCTTCCTTGGCTCTCCAAGCCATGCCAGTACGTTTCGCCTTACGTTGCCCGTGCCGACTCCATCGGTGACAAGACCCTCGATCGCATCGATGAGCGTTTCCCCATTCTCAAGAAGCCCACAGGCGACCTGTACAACGACACTCGCAACCTAATTTTGTTCCCTTATACCAAGGGTATCGAGGGCCGTGACCATGTCCTCAACGTCTTTGCTTCTGAGGTTAAGAAGTCTGAACAAAAGGGTATCGTCGGCCAGGGCAAGGCTGCCGTCTCTACTGCCGTGGTCGTCGGCACCGAGACACTTGGCTGGTTGAGCAGCTTCCTGACCGCCAAGAAGGCTGAGGCCGCTTCTACAGTCAAGGACAAGGTCAACCAGTAAACGGGTTTGAGTTCGGACCGATTCAAACACTATATGAACAGCTAAAACTAAAACATTCATGTCCCTTTTTTTCTCCGACTTGGGCTTTCTCCGAGCTCGACGATAAGAAAAATTGGCGCCTTGCTGCTGTTGCTGGGCGTTTGTTTCTTTGAACAGTGGTCTACCCGATTCGGTCTTGCCATCTCAATTTCTGGGGATGCGTGACTCGTTCTGTTGACTATTTCATGCGAGCGGTTGCTAGCTGGACATGACATCCACGTTTGGCGGCGGACTTAAGATACCTCGGAATGCTGAGCATAGGTGTCCTGCATTTTGTATTAACTTTTTTTCTTTGTCTCGTTTTCTTATGTTGCTTTGTTTGAATGCCTTGCATCAACGGCTTGATTTAGAGGATGTTGTTACGTATCAAGGCACCCGATCTTACTGCCATCTCATGGCTTAATCATGTCACATCGGAGTCTCGAATCAGAGCACACGATGAAGGTCCGGAAAGGCAATGGCTGCATGACACACAAACCTGACGACCCTTGCAATGATGACGATGCGGAGGAGCAAAAAGGATACTAGCTGGATTACACTTGATAGACGAAAATTTCGCATGGTGTTATTTCCACGTCTCGCAGTCTGTATGTAACCAATCTTACCACCCCGCCATTCTCAGTGGCTCACATGGCATTGTCGTGTCCAGGTGCAACAATAATGGATGATGGCAATCCACTCACACCATGCACGCAGTCACCCGAAATCCCACAAATTATCTTCTTGGGACGACGTCTGAGCAACACGCTCATCCCTGTCTCTCTTTTCTTTTTGTAGTATATTCGAAAACGACGAGTGATTGCTATTTTCGGAACCCCCTTCCCTAGCCAAAATAGCTGTCGCCGGCATGATGTGATGAGTATCATGTTTTTTTTTTTTTTTTTTTTTTTTATACATTGCTTTCGACGGGGCGAGGCCGTGTCTGCGAACCGAACCACTCGGATCGAGCCATGACGTAACAAATAGGGCACCAGACAAGGCAGACCACGAGAGAAACGACGTATCAGGTGGTTCCGATCCCCGCGCCAGGCGAACTCGCAAGGTGCCGTCCGTCTGCTGCCGCGCTGGCGATGAAGCCTGGCCCGGGGCCTCTGCCTAGCTGGGTCCCGATGGCAGACGTCTAGCGAATTCAGCACTGCTACAGCCATTGCATGAATCCTGTCCGTCCGAAGGCGCAGCGTCAGCCCACGTTGCCGGTCACGTACACCATCAGATCCCGGGTCCTGGACGCGGGTATTGTCACAGCTTCACAAAAAATCCTGGACCGGAAATCAGAGAGATGGAATTGTGGCGTGGGAAGAAGAAAAATCTAGAGTACAACCTGTTTTCATCAGAGTCGGTGCTGCTGCCGAGGTCGTGCAGTACGCCTGTCGTCAACTTCTCGGGCGTGTACCAGGCACATGACTATCTGGTTCCCGGATGGGTTTCGGACGAGCCAGGTATGAATGGGTGAGGTTGGCAAGCAATTTGCAACAGCGCACGAGCAGGCATTCGGCGCGAGAAACAAAGTGGACAGCATTCTGGAGGGGGGTGTTCCGGAGTCTGGACTGTATCTGTTCTCGTTTTGGGCTGTGTCTCAGGTAATTCCGGGCAGCATGTATCGAATCAGCGTAGATAGCAGCGTAGATATCAACAACGCGTCAATCAAACCAACAAGTGCTCTCTCGCTTAAGACATTGATTACTCCCGCCACAATGCTCAAGTGACACACAATGACAATTAGAGTCCTCACAGAAGAGGGAGGTGCGCAATCGGTATGCCATCATTTATAATGAATGTACCTAGGTATACAGACAGAGAACGACGTATTCCTAGAATACTTGATTATCCAATCGAATAATTCAAAAGTATAGGACATGGATCCATCCCCTCCTTGACCGCAAGTGGCATCACCATTTACCTGTTCAACTGAGGGACAACGTAGCTAGAGGCTTGACATACATCAACTAATTCACCTCACTGCAAACCGCCAAGACAAGAGTTCCAAAATTATTCATTAAAATAGTATTTAAGTGAGAGCAAGAAAGCCAGACCCCTCCTGAGAACCGGGCCGGGTAGCCGGGGGTATCTAAATAGCGACCACAGGCCAGCCATGCTTGAGGGATGACGAAGAGCCCTACAACGTGGCCAGACCTTTTCTGGTAACCGGAGATTTTTATCTTCATTCGTGGTACAACGTTGCAGATAAATATCGCATCAAAAGTGCACACCTCATCATCGGACATTATGAATCGGACAGATAAACCATATGCCTCATTAATTCCCTCTGAGAGTTTTTTTCACGAAAACCCAGGCCAAACACCACACGTCACCCGCACAAGTCTGATGCCGAGGATGACGAAGTAGTTCTCCGACCGAATTCCAGGTATAAACGGGTATTATGTATCAAAATGTGCAACGTGAACATCAAAAACGGATCAAGATTTTGGCATTTTAAATGAGGAGTGCGGCAAGACCGGCAGCGGCCATAAGACCAGGAGCGCCTGTGACTTGGGCCTGTACATGCAACGATTAGCATCCAAATCTGGAATTAGCCGCTAGATTGAGGTATTCAACTTACAGCAAAGCCTGAGCTGCTGGAACTGTGGGCAGACGAGGTTGGGGAACCAGAACTGTTGGCAGCGGTCGCTGAGCCAGTGTCTTCAGTAGCAGACTCGGTACCAGAGGCGGCAGCAGCGGTCTCGGTACCGGACGCGGATTCAGAAGGCTGGGTCATCTGCGTGGAAAGCGTCACAACAACCTCGGAGCCATTGGTAGTGTAGGTGCTAACGACGGCACCGCCGCTGCCACCGTTACCGCCCTCGACAGTGGAAGTGGCGACGGGAGTAGTAATGACCTGGCCGTCAGTGCCAGTCAAGGTGCTGTACAGAGTAGTAACCTGGGCGGCACCATTGGCGCTATTCCCACCAGACGAGCCGCCAGTTTGAGAAGCACCGCCACTCTGAGAAGCATCACCGCTCTGGGAAGCATCACCGCTCTGGGAAGCACCACCCGTCTGGGAAGCACCACCGCTCTGAGAAGCACTACCTGTCTGAGAAGCACCACTTGTCTGAGAAGCGCCCCCCGTCTGAGAAGCACCACCTGCCTGAGAAGCGCCACCCGTCTGGGAAGCACCGGTATTGCCTCCAGAACCTCCAGTGATAGCAACACCAGCACCCTGGCAAACCTGCATACCATACGCGACAACCTTATCGGCATCTTGCTCGCTGCAGATGGCGCGGGAGCAGTCACGGAGACCATACATAAAGTTCTGGTTGGCACACAGACACTTCATGTCACCTTGGTTGCAACCAAGCTCCTTAGCCTTGCTAGCGGCCATCATGTTGTCGGCACAGGTTTTCTAGTCGACTGTCAGCACCGACGCACCGCTAGGCAACGTATATTATAAATATCGCACTTACACCGCACTGAGCGAGAGAATCAGCATTCTGGGCGACAACGGCCGCAACTAGGCTGATAGTGGCGAGAATAGACTTCATGTTGATGAATATTTTTAAGATTTTTTAAGTCGATCGACCGAGAGCACTGTCATGACAGAGTCAGCAGACGTTATTGTAATGTAGCTCATCATGGAAAGAAATGCGAGTTTGAGCAGAGCACTTGTAGTCCCATTCAGCTTCTGCTTTCTCGCCTTAGGTCGCGTGTTTTGGGCCGGCATGCATCAAGGGCCAGTCTGGCTTTTGAGACGCTATGACCGGCAACATATTCGACGAAATAACCATTCTGATTCCATCGATATACTGCACATTACTCAATGTTCTCAAGGCATGGAGCCTGAAATTTCTCTCATCGAATGCCGGTCATCGTAGCATGCTGATGTCCTTGGCCCAGGGTCATATATCAAATTTGTCGTCTCGTGGAAGCAGACCAAGCATTTCCCATGGTTTGGTTGCAATGAAATGAAGTACGAGAATGACAGCCAGGGATTCCAACACGGAAGGGAGCAGGATAGTGGGAGGAGCTTCAGATGAAAGGGAAGGCGAGGGGGGGGGAATGAATATAGCACAGCAACAGAGAAGATGTTGCTGTGTTATAATATCGACGATAGACCTACCCTTTTGAAGTCTGGAGGTGGAGAGGAGAGGTCTCGCAGGCAATGCTTTTCTCGAGGAGTGAAGATGGGACGATTGTACAAAGGAGGAAAGGAAGGAGGAGGAAAGTGAGGAGGGTCTGGCGAGATATATGATGTGCGGGAGGGAGCGAGCCCGGAACAGCAGAAAGTGAATCGAAAGTGAAAAAAAAGCGAGGACTATCGAACTGCAGGGCAGGTACATCTGGCCGGCAACCGTGTGCCACCTGCTCTCATTTTCACTTGCACTAGCAGCGCCGCTGGCTCGAGGGCTGGACGAGAACGAGCTGGACCGCATCATTGACTGCTTAACCGTACACAGCGGACTGGCTACCTGTACCAAGCGTTGCCAGGTGTCAGGCCTACACAGCGATTACCGATGGGCCAGGTACCGACAGCCCACATCTGCAAGGCGAGCTAGATCGTCGCCTGGGGGCCTGGGGGCCTGGGGCCTCCGGTGTCCTACTCCACTTCCCTTTCATTGACACACCACCCCAGTCGATCAAAGCCACGCCTTGCTGGCAGGATCTGTGCCTGCTGGCTGTCCTGATGCAGCTGCACGGAACTAGAAACTAGACAACCGGACTTGCGGGGCTGGGCTAGCCCGTACGAATTCACGCCGCAGTTACTACATCTACGTCGTCCATGGCATACCTGCTGAGATTAGGCACGTTCATTCATCCGCTTACGGAGAATGTACCCCAATCTTGGCTCAGCCAGTCAAGTCCAAGCCTAATCGGCGTTGCCAGGGCACCCAGACCATCCAAGCATGGTTGTCTAGCATCAAGTTCTGTCCATGGCAGAGAAAGGAATGGGGGCATCGGGAGACTCGTTGTTGGTAGCCTTCCATGCCAATCTGGGGCCTCCTCTCTCGCGCTCCCTCTCGGGCACATCGCCAACAGCAAACTAACGGAGTGCAACCTCTTATTAGCGCAAAGGACGCGTATGTGCTGCGTGCATCACAGACGTACACGGATTACATGCCGAATGCCGCCGCCAATACGCGTACAACGTCTAATGACGGCAGAAAAAGCTGTGAATTGCCATCGCACAGAAATACACTTGAGCGGGGGGGCTCTTTAATTGAGACCTCACAGCCCGCGGCGGGGCGATGACTGGGCCTCAATTAAATAGTGCCCCCGCCTGACACTTCACTTTTCCCAACCTAGTTTGGATGTTCAAATTCGGTGCTACCAGAACACCAAAAAGCATGCTTTTTGGTGCCCCTGTCGCGTTGCATGTAAATATCCTTTGCCCAAACCTGGTGGCATCTGGCTTGCCAAAACAGTTTAGCGCGTCATGTGGCGAATGCGGTCGCTTCTGGCTGCATTCCTGGGCCCATCCAAATCAAACCCGTCGAAATAATAACAATCCGGCTGGTTGGGAATGGCACTCGGCCGACGGTCTCTCTATCTGGTATATATTTATTTATTTATTATTTATTTTTTATTTTTTTTCCACTGGAAAATTCCCTCCCACAAACCACTTGCTTCGCTCCTCTACAACTACAGGGCTGTTCAGAAGGATGTATGTGAATATATGGGACGTTACAACAAACAATGCGCACATTGCGGTGATGATTTCAAAATGTCTTTTGCTTTGCTAATTTAATCTGGCGCAGGGTCGAAAGGCATAGTAGAAGCAGACACGTTATGAAATCTGACACCCGCGTTGCAGGGTAGGGAGCGAAGCAATAGCCCGACACGCTTAGTCGGAAAGTTATGCACGGGAAATGAGGTGTGAAGTGGGGGGGGAATCGGATGGATCGCCCGCACCTCCTCTCCACCCCTGTTGCACATGCCCCTTGCAGCTACGTGCCGCGCCACAGCTGCCACGCCACCATGCGCCCCTTGGACAGCGAGGTGAGGGAATTGCTTCGTCACTGCCTCCCTATCTTTATGCGCGAGAGCAGGTTCATCCGGCATCAAAGACACAAATTAACCAGGTACCTACCTGATTTAACTGTCCCCAACGTGCTAGGTTACGGATCCCACCCATCTAATGCGCGGCTGATGCCTCTGAACAGACAACAAATGGGTTGCGACTTGTGTTATGCCCCTCTAGGTCCATGCCTCATTTGCCAACCGTAGAGAGGTTCGCACGTACGGAGTAAATTGAACCATTTTCGAGCCCCACCGGTCTCGATTGGCCAACAAGCCGGTTCGCGACCATTGCGCAGGGAAAGGGTTAGCTGGATAATAACTCGCAGGGCTTAATTCGCGGGGGAGAGGGGCAGCAACTCCGCTTATGACCAAATAACCCTTTCCCAAGCGCGAAAAAAAAAGTCGTCGATAAATCCCCAGCAATGGCGGGGCAGAGGCCGTGTAAATGTGCCCGGACGAACCTCGCTCGAGGGCCTTTTCTGGGAATCACAGGCGCGCAACTGGCGGGCGAAATCAATTCTGGATTTTAACATGTCTATCCCACAGTTCAGCGTAACACAAGTTTCGCTAGCTAGGGCAAAACGACAAACCTTGAACAACAGGCTCATAGGTCTGGGACCAAAAGCATCACCTCACAGAACCGCTCTCCACGCGGATGACGGACTGATCAAGCCAGTCAACACACAGGGCAGGACCGGTCGTGTAATCAGTCACCCCTTTGCCTCTTGCTCTTGCCCCTGCCCTGTTGTCATCAGCTCGGCGCACTGAACCTGTCGTTCCTTCCAGAACAATTATCGGAATTTAGCTTTTCGCAACCAAAGAACAGGCAAGAGAGATGACTGAATCAAGGAAAGTGGAATTGGCCTCCTATGGGCCTCCTATGAGCTTGGTTTGCAGCCGATCGGTGCCCACACCCCACATCCCAAAGTAGCAAGGGGCAAGCAGAGCGGGCGACAGTTTGATCCGAACGGCGGAAGCAATGAGATGTCAGAGGATGACTACCGCATTAAACTGTCTCGTGCGAATGCCTTAGGGAAGTCACGAGTAGGGATTGGGCCAATGGGGAGGTCGGTACCTTAAATTTATGGGAACGTGAATAAAAGTCATTTCCCTGGTGTACAAAGCGGAACGTTGCACACATCGCAGCCATGGCGCGCTCTGGTAAAGGTTAGAGGTATATAGAGTGTATCGAAAAGGGAGTGGGTCCGCAAGGACTTGGTTAGTCGTGCAAAGGCCCATTTTGACATGACCGGGTTTCTTCTAGTCCCACGCCGTCGCTTTTTAGACTTGTAGGACCAAAACTTACTGCCCCGTCAGAGCTCCCTGTAGGAAGGCTTAAATCGATCAATTGAGCAATGGTAAGCGTCAATGCTAACCCGAAACGCCGCTAGAAGGTTGCGGCCGAAGTAGTGTTCATCCCTGTTTCTTCTCGGCATGGCAGTCAGTTGATTTCAAGCAAGCACACGCATCGCCGAGAAATCATCGACAATGTCCTGATCCCAAGTGCCTACCTACCTACCTACCTTTCGGAGCCGATTAGAAAAATTGACTACCTACTCCGTAAGTGGCGGCCAGGATGTCTAACCGCAGCAGAGTAGCAACTTCACGTCATCTCCCCACGCTTGGCTTGCTCACAGGGACCCTGGCTGGGCAGCTTCTCCAGATTGGCAGCTCGAATGGTTGGAGACCTTGTCTTACACTCTCTGGCGTCACGACTGATAATCCTCGGCCGCTGTTGTTGAGAAGGCCACAGGAGGATTTTCACGCACCCGGCTCAGTTAGCTTGGCAAGGTTTGGAAAAAGCCAAAGACTGACCAGTGCCGTGCTCGAGAGCTTTTGGCGTTACACTTAAAGTTGGCGAAAAGCAAGGAATGGGATCAAGGCGGTGTGTCGTCACAGCTAACCCAAAGGCCTTACCAAGAGCATCGCCGTGTGCAAGAGACCTCACCAGCACGACTGTCGGCACGCTGACCGAATGCTAATGCTACTGCTATTACCGCACATGCAAGCAAGACAACGACAACGACAACGACAACGGCACGATGGTTGGTGTGAATCGAGTGGCTGAGTATCCACCTCGCTGCAGCGAGCTAGCGACCTCGTTGCAAAAAAATTCACCCACCTGCATCCGGCGGCGTGACACGTCCATGATACTTGGCCACAGACAAGGAAAAAAAGCATCACAGCTTGCCGCGCCATGCTATGCTCCTCAGCCGACGGCAAGAGGTGCATCAAGCCGTTTTAGCGCATTTCTCAACTCGGCACGCACAGCCGGAAGTTGCCTGTGCACCCAGTCCGTCCGTGAGTTATCGGAGGCGTCCAGGAAATGCCAAGCCCAGCAACATCATGGCGGGTTCGACTGAAACCTAGTTGGGCCGCTTGAGACGGGAAACACCGCCCGAGCAAGAAGAAGAAAACAAAAAAAAAAAAAATCTCCGTCGAACCATTCCGTATCTCTAATATCATCTGTTACGCACATACAGTCTGCGTTGTGCTCTTCTGTGCGGCAGACAAACTGAGCGACACCCGTCGAGGACGTCATACCAGCAACAAGCCCGCCCCGGGTGCAGCAAACAGGCTGCAGCCTCCCCACGCCCCCACTTTGCAGTTCCACTCGAGCCAACTCTAACGCGGGAAATTAACATCTTATTCTAACCTGATTTAAACCATGTCAACCCCGTCTCCATGCTAGCCCTCGCCCGTAAAAAAAGCAGAAATAAACAAGTGACGATTGCATCCAGTCTGCAAACGCAAGCCCGACGTCAAAAGCTCCCACTTGCCTTGCCAAAACAGGTCGTCATCAACATTCTACCCGTGAATCACAAACCGGGACTCCGTGCTGACAGGCGAGATCAGGATTACGTAGACGACGGGGCACTCGAATGCGCTGTACAACTGCTCGCCGGCCTACTGCGTGCAACCACGGTAGCGAGGCCAAGTCGAACAAACCAGATCAATCAGATCAATGGCGTACCGCGACACTTTTGCTCCGGTACGCCTGTCCTGTCCAGCAGTCTCACCAAAGCGAGCAATGCCGACTGTAGCAACGACGCTTGAAACAAGCAAATCAGCTTCGTGATGCCAGTGGGCCCCTTGCTTGAGTCCTGTACATCACTGGTGGGAATCTCCACCCACATTCGTGTTTCTGTGTCATGTACAGTACAGTACCCTCTGTGCTCTTTCAGAAGCTGGCAAACTACGGGTTCCATTGCCGGCCGGAGCAGAATCGTACGATCCGCGGCCGGCTGCAGGCGGCCAAGTACGGCAACAGTCCTGACGTTTGTAAAACGTCATCGTTTTCTTGTATACGTAAATGCATTGCAATATCTAGAGACGCGCCTGGCAGCCTTCTGCCAAAGTGAGAAGAAAAACATGTAGCCGTGAACAGGGGAACAATGTGCAATCCCGAACAATAACCCAGAAAAAAATCCGTCCAAGTTTACATGAGACATGACCAAGGAAACAAACCAAGAGCACGCTTTTCGCTCGACCGTCTGTCGGTCGGCTTCATGCCCGTGATCTATGCTAGAATGAAAACAATATTATCCAGAATCCTCCCATTCCTGTACCTTCGTAACCATCCTCATCATCCGTCATTAATACACCTTGTCCCATGCGAGATCCATGCCCAAGTTTTTGTCACAAGTTCTAAATTAGCCACTGCACATGACGCAGGCCTCGGGGTTCTCAATGCTGCCTGTAAAGTCCGTGTTAATACGTACAGATGGCTTCTGACAACAACAAGAAAAAAAAATATCATCGTCAATGTGAAGAGTACTTACAAGATAGAACAGCTTCAGAGTAAATGTCTCGCTCCCGCTCTTCGCTGTCCTCATCGCCATCTTCTGACTGTCTAGTGCCTTTGGCACCGGGCTCAGCCAACTCCTCGTCCTTGACCCCTTCTGGAGGCTCCGTGGGAAGAACCTTGGGGCTGTCACCCTCGTCAGCGTCAGCCTTCATGATGGCGGGCTTGCTGGGAGAAGCGACGGGCCGTGAGACAACGGCGGGTGGAGGCGTCGTGCTGGGAGTAAGGATGCCGTTAGAGCTGACAGACTTGTTGTTGCCTTCTTCCTTCTTCAGGTGAGCAGCCCGAGACACCGCCGACACCGAGGACATGTAGCTGGTTCCCGCAGGAGCTGTTCTTTTCTTGGGAACTCTGTCCTTGCTTACGGCAGAGTCGGCAACCAGGAGAGCCTGTTGGTCCACGGTGAACTGGATAGGTGCGGCAGCAGCTTGCGTGCGCAAGTAGTACATGCCCGTCTTGAGGCCCAGTTTCCAGCCGGTAAAGTGCATGGAAGTGATCTTGCCCATAGTGGGATCCTTCATGTGAATGTTAAGAGACTGGGACTGGTCGATGAAAGCACCACGGTCAGCAGCCATCTGCACGACGTGTCGTTGAGAAATTTCCCAAACAGTTTTGTAGAGAGCTTTGATGTCGGCCGGGATGTTGGGGATATTCTGAATGGAACCGTTCTCGGCAATGATACGGTTCTTCATAGCATCAGACCAAAGGCCCATGTCGACGAGATCTTTCAGCAGCCAGGGGTTGACAACCTGGAATTCACCTGCCAGGACACGGCGTTGGTAAATGTTGGACGTGTAAGGCTCGAAGCACTCATTGTTACCTAGAATCTGAGAGGTAGAAGCCGTAGGCATGGGGGCGAGCAGCAGTGAGTTGCGAATTCCATGCTCCTTGATCTGCTCCTTCAGACTATTCCACTCCCAGAGGTCAGAAGGCTTCACGTCCCACATGTCAAACTGAAGAATGCCCTCGGAGGCGGGAGAGCCCTCAAAGGTAGAGTAAGGTCCTTGCTCCTTGGCCAATTCGACAGAGGCAGTGAGGGCAGCATGGTAGATGGTCTCAAATATCTGCTTGTTGAGCTCACGGGCCTCAGGGGACTCAAATGGCATGCGCAAGGCAAGGAAAGCGTCGGCGAGACCCTGGACGCCAACACCAATCGGCCGGTGTCGCATGTTGCTGTTCCGGGCCTCCTGGACGGGGTAGTGGTTGACATCAATGATTCTGTTCAGGTTGCGAACAACGACCTGGGTGACCTCGTGGAGCTTCTGGAAGTCGTAGCGTCCCTCGTTGTAGTCTACGAAGGCAGGCAGAGCCAGAGAGGCCAAGTTGCAAACAGCGACCTCATCAGGGGCAGAGTACTCGACAATTTCCGTGCAAAGGTTGGAGCTGCGGATTGTTCCCAAGTTCTTCTGGTTGCTCTTCCTGTTGCAGGCATCCTTGTAGAGCATGAAAGGATTACCCGTCTCTGTCTGGGCCTCCAGGATGGAGTACCAGAGCTTCTGGGCACGAATGGTCGCACGACCCTTGCCCTCACGCTCATACTTTTCATAGAGAGCCTCAAACTCCTCGCCGTAGCAGTCAGCCAGGCCGGGGCATTCGTTGGGGCACATCAGAGTCCAATCACCGTTCTTCTCGACGCGCTTCATGAAAAGATCGGGAATCCAAAGAGCAAGGAATAAATCACGAGCACGGACTTCTTCCTTGCCGTGATTCTTTCGCAAATCAAGGAACTCAAACACATCGGCGTGCCAAGGCTCCAAGTAAATGGCAAAAGCGCCAGGTCGCTTGTTGCCACCCTGGTCGACATATCTGGCCGTGTTGTTGAAAACACGAAGCATGGGAATGACACCATTGGACGTCCCGTTGGTGCCGGCAATGTAGGAGCCAGTGGCGCGAATGCGGTGGACATTCAAGCCGATACCACCAGCCATCTTGGAGATCATGGCGCAGGTCTTGAGCGTGTCATAGATGCCCTCGATGCTGTCCTCCTTCATGTCGACGAGGAAGCAAGACGACAGCTGACATTGAGGTGTGCCAGCGTTGAATAGTGTGGGTGAGGCGTGTGTGAAGAGTTTGCTGGACATGAGATGGTAGGTTTCCAGGACTCGCTCAATATTGTCTCCCCAGATCCCGACAGCGACACGCATAATCATGTGCTGGGGTCGCTCGACAATCTTGCCGTTGAGCTTGAGAAGATATGACCGCTCCAAAGTCTTGAAGCCAAAGTACTGATAGTTGAAATCTCTGTCATAGACAATGGCGGAGTCGAGCTCCTCCCTGTGCTTCATGACGCATTCGTATGTCTCCTTTGAGATCATTGGCGAAGCACGGTTATTCTTGGGGTTGACGTAGTGGTACAAATCGCTGACAACAGCAGACCATTGCTTCTTGGTCTGCTTGTGCAGGTTGGAGACGGCAATACGGGCCGCAAGGATAGCATAGTCAGGATGGGTGACCGTCATGTATGCAGCGGTTTCAGCGGCCTAGTGGCGTCGATAATGATTAGCAATTTCTCCAATTTTTTTCTGTCAGCATCATATCATAGCGATGCCACTCACAAGATCATCAAGCTGCACAGTGGTGACGCCGCCATATACACCCGAGATAACCTTCTGGGTAATGGCCACAGGATCAACATGGTCGACGTCCAAGCCGTAACACAGTCTAGAGACACGGGCAGTGATCTTGTCGAATTGGACGCGCTCTTGGCGACCGTCTGAAGAAGGAGTCAGTCGATGCACAGGAAAGGGGAGAGAATGGAGAAACCAAGACTGAGAGAAAGAAACATACCTCGCTTTCTGACGAACATTGCGGCTTGGCGGCCCCAACCGGCGGAGGGCAGCTAAGTGATGGATGGAAAGATAATGAAGATGTAAAGCAATGTCCTGCGAGTGTCTACCAGAGCACACACAGTTGCCACAATCTAGCAGAGCAGAGCAGTAAAGGACTGGAGGACTTTGCTGATAGTTTCGAGAAGAGAAGTCGTTGACAAGTGACTGGTGTGTTGTGAAGAGTGGAAGGAAGAGAAGTGTGAGCCGATGGTGGTGGAAAGCCTTCTTAAAGTGCGGCGCGTGTTTTGCACAGCACGCGTTGCGCCAGGTGTTAGCGCGACAGACAACCCTGGCCCCTCGCCGTACGCCGTGAATCCATTAACAGGGGCCCCACGGCGAGCCTGGTTGGATTGATCAGCTCTCAAAACAAGGACAACCTGTACATCTGCCATCCCCTGTGTGTGGGAATCCCGATTTCTTCCCACGAAACAATCTCGCAAGTCCGCCGGAGTAAACGGTTACCCCTCTTGCCTTCGTCTTATGGCATTCCAAAGGATTTGGTTCGGACGTTGGCGACGCAACTGCTTTTTTTTTTCGAGTTCTCTTTTTTTTTTTTTTGCGGGGCACCGTGCACACGTTGCAACTGGACAACTGGATCCTTGCCACTACCCACGGCGCGTAGTCACGTGAGCCTTGTGCATGATTAATGGACCTGTAATATCTGACATAGGCACATACCTACGCAGATGATTACAACATTCGGCCTCAGGTGTCACACCAGTAATTCAGGGGGCCAATGCCCGATTTTTATGCAAGGTACTGTAACTAGCTATCTTTTGTCGCCTCATCCAACGAGGTGATTCTGGCAGCCCGTGACGAAGACTAGCAGGCAACGGCATACCTATGACTCAAATGATGCATGCCGATTCATAAGCGTCTATGGAAAGGCTCCAAACACCTGGTGCAATGATTGCGAGACTTCTTCAGCACAGACTATCTTCTATAAAGGTCCGCTCAATACGTCCTCTGATACAACTGTCAGCCATGACAACGCAATCTTCGTGGCCAGAACAACCCCCCTCCAGCTATCAACCCAGATATGTCGACGTAAGTTCCCAAGACACTATCGCTCCTTTCCCCTCGAGATCTTTGTGCCCCACGTCGGAATGTAGCTGATGGCAACGTGGTAATCAGATCGGTATCAATCTCACAGATGGCATGTTCAGAGGCCGCTATAATCACCACCGAAAACATGACGACGACCTCGCAGCCGTGGTCGACCGCGCTCGGCAAGTCGGTTGCACCAAGCTCATGGTCACCGGCTCAGACATCCTCAGCTCCCGCAGTGCTCTAAAGCTGTGTGAAGAGTACCGTCAGTATTCTCAACCACTAACCCCTTCCTCGTCAGGGCAGCGTGCTAACATCCCTGTAGCCGGAACATGTTATGCCACCGCGGGCATTCACCCATGCAGCAGCGCCATGTTCGGTGTGGCAGACATAAGGAGAAGGATTGCAGAACAGTCACCTAAACGTAAAGAGGATGCCCCAATGCCAGAAGAGTATCTGCCCGACCCTCGACGGTCAGCAAGTGCCATTTCCCAACTGACCTCGGTCGTGTCAGAGGCCCTATCCGCTGGGGTGCCTCGCCTCATCGCCTTGGGCGAGTTCGGCCTCGACTACGACCGCCTGAACTACTGCAACAAGGTCATTCAGAAGCACTCCTTCGCGGCGCAGCTCGAAGTAGCAGCGTCGCTGCAGCCGCAGTTACCCCTCTTTCTGCATTCGAGGGCAGCACATGCGGACTTTGTAAGCTTGCTCAAGGACGCCTTTGGAAGCAAGCTTGAGAAGATGGAAAAGGGCGGCGTCGTGCACAGTTTCACCGGAACTCTAGAGGAGATGCAGGAGCTAATAGAACTGGGCCTCTACATTGGCATCAACGGATGCAGTTTGAGGACGGCCGAGAATTGCCGAGTCGTCAAGGCTGTTCCTCTGGACAAAATCATGCTTGAGACGGACGGGCCGTGGTGCGAGATCCGTCCTAATTACGAGGGATACAAGTACTTGGTCAGGAACATGCTGGAGTCTCAATGGTCGTCGGAAGATGGCTCTGCTTCAGAGTCGGCAGCAGGTTCGCCACCGAAAAAGGAGAAGAAGAAGAAGCAGAAGAAGAAGAAGAAGCAGCAGCAGAAGGAGAAGGCACCCGAAGTACCGGGGCGCTTCAATATGGTGAAGAAGGGGAAGTGGGTAGATGGTTGCATCGTCAAAGGGAGAAATGAACCGTGCGCCATTGAGCGTGTTGCGGAAATCGTGGCGACAATCAAAGACGTAAGCATGGAAGAGGTTTGTGAAGCAGCATGGAGAAATTCCATTCATGTGTTTGGTCTAGATGAGAAGATATAGATGGACGAAGAGCTAGAAATGTTTACTCGCCATGTCCTTTGCCGCACCGCCAGAAAAAAAAAAGAAGAAGAAGAAAAGAAAAAAAGAAGGGGTATCGACCTTGAATACAAAAGACAGAGCGACAACAATCACACGTCGCCATGAGCCCAGAAAGCAAAACCCAACACCTGCGTGAAAGATGCAATCATAATCCCGAGCCTTTGTGCCCTCTTATCAGGCCGCGCCGAACAACGCCAGTCGTAACGCCGTCTTCTCCCGTCATCCAGCCTGGCATGCGCCCACCATCGACGATGCCTGCCTCCACGAGCTGCCTCATGCCGGCAAAGACGTGCGGTCCCTGAAAGTTGATCCGCACAAGAGGCGACCATCGCGACGAATCCTGGTCCTCCTCGTCCTCGTCTTCTCCGCCTCCATCACCAAGAGCTTGCCGCAACGCTGTATCAATTTTGCTCTTACGGCGATCGGTCCGCCTATTAGCCCTATCGTCCTCATCTTCCGAGTCCTGGACAAAGACTCCATCTATGGCAGGGTAAGGATCCTGCATGATAATTTCCAACTTCTCGATCCCCTTGCCGTCTGTCACAATGGCCGAATCCCCAAAGCGAGCCTTGGCCACCGTCTTGGCGCGTTTTGCGGCACGTTGGTGTTGCGATAATGGTCGCTGTCGTTTTTGACCACTATCGGCGAGAGACGACTCTCTTGAGAGGGGAGGGGTAGGGAGAACCGGATCCAAGGGGGACTTCTTGTCCTTCTCGTTGGCGTAGATGCTCCACCCGCCACCAGCGGCGTTGCTGCGGCCTGATCCTCTCTTGTCCAGAATGGCTTTCAGGTTCCTGCTCACTAGACTGGTGGGTTTCAGCGTATATCGCTCCCGCGGTCTGGAGAGGGCTTGCGGAACGCCGTTCGCGATCAAACTATGTAGACTTTTCGATTCGCCGTGACTGATAGGACCCGTTGCCTGCGCCCTCGTGATGTACAGGGCCGGCGAGCCGTTGGGGAAGGCAAGGTATATGGTACGAGATGAGCTGAAGTTGGTCGTGTTCCCGCTGGAATTCAAGCCAGTAAGAGCCAGTTCGGTATTGTACGGTGACTCGATGGCGAAGATGCGCAGTAGCAGGAGGGGGAAGTTCTTGGGTCGAGAGAAGTGGTAATGCGCTTTGATGTCGGGAAGTACCTGCTCTTGCAGACTTTGCAGAAAGGTCGAGGGGTGGAATCGCGGTAATTTGAGGCTCTTTTCATCAACTTCTACCACGCCGTCTTCTGCATTCCGGTCTGTCGGGATGAGGGGTTGTATCCTGTATGCCGTCCATTTTTGCGAAGTAGGATGCTCGTCCAGGTATGTAAAATCGATCATGGCGAGTTGATAGAGTGTCAGGCCATGACGCCAGTCTCCCTCCAGTATGCGACTGACTACATCGCGTCGAGAGCCCTTTTGTTCCTGTAGATCGGTATAGAGCTCGCGAAGCTCTTGGATGGATTTGCATGGTGGGTAGAGGTCTGCCCAATCCTCTGGGGGTGCGTTGTCGTCGTCGTCGTCTGCTCTGGGGGGAGCCAAGTACGGCGCTGTGAATGCCAGGGACTGGCCATCGAGCCAGTCGAGGGCGAGAAGGATAAGGGCTTCACGAGACAGACGGCTGATGGTCTTGACAACGGCTGTGTTGGAGGATTCGACGCGCAGAGAAGATGGGAGTCGGGACTTGGTCGCGATGGAGAGACGGGACATGGCGACATTGACGGAGTATACGGGCGAAGCGGGAGCCGAAAAGCGCGCTACGCTACTGTTTATGAAGTAGAACGCATTACATGAGGTTGAATACCTACCTAGGAGGTCGTTTTGATGGCAGGGACTGCCCCACTAACAAAACAAGTCGAACCGTGGTACTCAGTACGCTTCGTGGCGCATATTGGTGGCGGAGACGCGTCGCGTCTGCTAATAGATTTGATGGGATGCAGAAATCCGTCACCTTGGAGACAAGAAAGCGGCAAATACAAGAGGGACAAGGGTCTAACCCAATCAGAGGCACCGCTTAGGAGGTACATCCCCCGCCATACGAAATTATACTAGGATATAAGTTCCAACAACGGCCAAGATACCTACAGTACAGTACCGTCACAGCAAGAATCTAGGCGGCTCACTTTGGCCTACGTTTTTCGACGAGATTCCGAATGGACGAGAGTGCTGTGTATTAATTGGCTTGACGCCTGATTCCTTCCAAAAAAAAAAAAAAAAAAAAAAAAAAAAAAAAAAAAACCCCC
>KQ061692.1:209394-238073 GCA_001008035.1 Atkinsonella texensis
GGTTTGCCGCCTATGTCCTTCAAAAAAAAAAAAAAAAAAAAAAAAAAAAAAAAAAAAAACGGCCCTGAATTGCTGATGCGTCAATGATCGAGTTTCTTGACGCAGCCGCGTGTCTTGGTTTTGATTCGTCAAGCAAACGATGCTGATCATTTTGAGCCCTATCATCAAGGCAAGCGCGAGTCTGGTGAGCCTCCTCCCTCCCTCCTTGCCAGATGAAGTGGGAGAGCACCCCAGATTATCCATGTCTGCATTTCAGACTCCGTCTGTTATTTCACACCGAAATGAGTCATTTATTCACATATTTTCAGTTATCCCGGATGTTCACCGAGCTTCCATCGTGCTTCCTCGCGCTTCGAGAAAAAATGGACCCGACGTCATTTAAATGTGTCCAATGTGACCGACCAGTCCTATACGCACCGGGACCCTGACCTGACCCTCCCCATGTATGTATGTATGTATGTATGTATGGTGTCATTCATTCTCGGACAGAGCGCACAGAACCATGGTCGGTCAGATTCCCCAGATTCGGTAAGGGTATCAGGGTATCGCGATTTACAGGCGTGCAGATGTACTGCGATGCTTCCATTACTGGCAAGCCTTGCACCGCTGTACGCTGTCACCGATCCAGGCAGATTGGATTGCTGGCACTTTTCCAAGAATGCTGCGTCTCCCATCGTTCATGAGCGTTTTGATGGCATCTAATCCCAGAGGCTTGATCAACTTGCAGCCCGCCGAATCCAGGCGCGCCACTAAGCTGACGCTCATCTGCAGAGTAAAATCTGTCACATTTGTCATGTTTGTCAGCAAAACACAATGCCACGAGTCAGCACACCGCCCTTACCGCGGTATTCATTTGTCATATATATATCTAGGTAATTATAAGCTGATGGGTCATGTGGGCACCACTGGATTTTCCAGCGCCAAGACAGTTGTCAATTATGCGGCACGCACGGCGACAACGTTGGGATTTGTTGTTTGGCAGGCTTTGCCGACCTGACGCTGTTTGCAAGAGCTATTTAGAAGTCAATATCGCCATGGTGGCCAACTACGATATGCTGATGGTCTTGGTGAGAACCGATTCTACTGAATTTGGGTCTGAACGATGGCCTGCTTGTCCGAACACGATGCGGCAGCTCTCCCGGGCTTAGTCCTACCCTGGTCCAGTTGTTCCCGCAATGTAAAGCTCTGTGAAGCCGTATAGCCGTGTAAGTTGATTGGCTGAAATTGTGGCCAAGTCGCGACTGCCTCGTGTAAGCAGCACGGAGTCCGACGGAGAATCCAATCGCATCCAGCCGTTGACTTGGGTACACAGGCATGCGATTTGATTTTCTGGCCGACTAATAAGACACCTGGCGGCCATTGAATCTACAGAGCGTCACAAATTAAGTCGAACGGACCCGGTTATCAAGTTGTCTTTACTCCTGTTGCACCATATGTTAGACCTTAAACCGCCGCTGGTTTGGAGTCTGCCGGCAACAGCTCGAGAAATCCAGTCACTTGCAGCTAAGCTAAATGCCATTACAATCGACCCCGAGATGTTAAATCTTGCTGTCGCGGGTGTTTGGTTCGTGGTTGACATCCTATGGCCCAATCCTGATGTCGTTGCACGGCTGCTGGTAATACCACATCTAGAGGCAAACCACCCGCTGACCTCTCACAGCCATGTAGACCTTCACTTACACCAGTGAGATTAGCTTTGGTTCAGGAACGGTGAAAAGGGCACATTGTCCATTTCCTGCTGAAAGCAACCAATGTCAGGGCTGGAAAGGGCATAATGAGGGTCTCGAGAAGGTTGTTCGCTGAATCCGAGCTTCTGCAAAATCAGGTGAATCAAAACAAGGATTCTATCTTCACTCAAGGGGCAATTCATTTGAGCTACATCCGTTGGTCATGGAAAGTGTCCCCTCTCAAATCGTATCACAGCCCATGCTGAAGATGATGGGCTCTGCGCTCCAGGCTGTATACCGCAATCTCGCTCGCAAGACCTTTCGGCTCCATTATCGTCACGCCGGCATGCCAAAAACCTAGTCTCCCTACCGCTGATTTCAACGCATGGGGTTTATCACCGGGTTTAATTAGGTCTCGACGTGCACATTGCGGCAGGGAACGGCTCGCAACGTGTCTCGGGTAGGCCTAAAGGGATATTGCTTCGTGCAATTTCCGAGATTACAAAGCTACATACGGAGCACAGGACAAGGATAACCCATCCCATGATTACTCGGGTCCACTGTCGCGAGGGCAATGTCGCAAGATTGCAACGTGGCCACGCCACATACAAGACCCTTGTGCTGACCAAATTGCAACATGGGCGCAGGGAAAGCGTCAGAATAAAAATGCTGCTAAATCTGTTATTAATTTCGCTGCTGTTCAAGTTACGAGCCACTTATAAAGCTGCCACTGAAGATGCTGCTGCAACTTGAGACACCTAACTTGCGCCACTCTTCACTTTAACAGCAGACGATGGACGAAGGGTCTTCTTGTTGAAAGAAAATCGCAGTGAAGGTCTTTCCCTCTGCAGTAAGTAGGCTTCCGACTATAGTAGTTATCCTAAGTATCTCTTTATACAGCAGAGTCTAACCGCCTATTTTTTTTCTTCGTGGATCTAGGTTCTTAACCCTACATCTTCAGGAATAAGTATATTATTAATTTTATCCACTAATTGCAGATCTAGTCTAACCAGAAAGAGGCTAGCGATTGTTGTCTCCACCGGCCGGCCTCACTACAAAGACGTAAAGACGTAAAGCGGGAAGCTACACCTTGTCCCTGCCTGCCCTTGCCTTGGGTGAAACACAATTCGTAGGCAAAAGGCAAAAGCTCCGCTTTCCCTGATAAAAGATGGGAAAGCGGGAAGCTACGCTTTCCCCTGCTGCCGCTTCGCATTGACAAGCAAATCTCAGGCAAACCTCCGCTTTCACTGATAATGCTCGGTTCGACCTCCCTGTATTGCCTACCGTGCGACAGGTCATCTTTTGCCAATGGGTGTCAATTACGTCATGCGTGCTTTCTGCCCGCATTGACTCCCCAAGCACGAATCAGCGAAAAGGCGGTTTCCCGAAAAGACGGCTTGTGCTGAAAGACAATGGCACCACTTCAAGGACTTTCTAAATTCTGTTTGCGCAATCAATCCTCCCACATCTTTCTCTCCCAGGGAACTGGTAAGATGGACCATGTTGTTTGGAGGCCACTGCTGTGTTGCACCGCAAAGCACTAATAATAACGCGGCCATGATAATGAAGCGAGTCATCATCACCAGCAATTCGAGAGAGTTGAAACGTTTTGCTTGAGCGAGCCGAGGCGCGTTCTGGACATGGAACAGGTCTTTGTAAGATCTTCTTGAAATGTAGTATGCGGAGTATACAGCTCTTTTGGGCACTTGTGCTGACCCGGTTGATTGATTTCGGTTAAACGCAGACAGTGTAGGCAAAACAGCCGACGTCTTTCTGTCTTTCTGCCTTTCCGTCTTGCCTGCTGCAACTATATTGATATTGCCGCAGATGACGCCGGGAGGACCATGCCGTCTTCGTCTCCCGCACAGCCGCCAAGCTCGGCTATGTCGTGATCTCTGCAGGACACCATTGCATCTCTTCCTCGGCACGTGGGTGAAGTGCTTGTCCAGCACCCAATCATGATTCGCCAGGACCATGTGGAGGAAATGCCCTGGTTGTGGCGCGATGCTCAGATAGTTTCTCAGCCCGACGTTGTCGTGTCTGATAAGAAGGGTCCTGATAAGGAAAAGCTAGCCGACGGAAGTCCGCAATTCCGTAAGGTAGGGAGGGACATGTATTAGTCGTCATTGAGGGGAATATTCGCAGGGTGGAGGGGGACGAACTGACCCTTGGCGCCCCAACGTACGCCAGCGCGCAGAGATCATGTCTGTATACACATAACAATGCGTTGCGGAGTTATTGAGTATTGAGTTCGAGGCTGGCCCTAGGATAAACTGGCCCCCCCATGCCTGCATCCCGAGCCGGGGACCGTGATTGGTCGGGATGACCAATGCGCATTGGACCATCTACTTCTTGGGTAGGAGGAGGCAGGGAAAAAAAGGTGGGTTCTGCAGTCTCCGCAGTCCTTGTTCAAAAAGCCCGCACGACTGATTATTAATAATGCATCGGACCAGGACTTCTCTTTCCGTCAACTCGCAACCGCCATTATCTCGTCCCCATCACCAGATCGATCTCTTGTCGCCAGGCCATTCACTTGCGACATATCAAATTCGCGCAGCGACACCGAACCTGGACCTGTCTGCTTTTCGACTTTCGCGCACATCCGCGCTCACTATTGCGATTCTGCGGCCCGGCCACCTCGACATATAGACCAATCGCCACTCCGTCGTTCCTCATCGACGAAAAAGAAGGGCCAGCTTGAACGTCGCTCGAGTCCCATCACCGACGGGCAGTCACACGAGTAATTATATCTTATTCGTGACGGTGACCAAATTCGGAAAAATAAAAAAATAAAAAATTCAACTTGTCTATTCCGACTTACCTGCTACCGTCACGCCATAATGTCGACATACAACGGGCGACACGGTCCCAACGTGTCCGCATACCTTCGCGACCTCAACACTATCAGTCCTCAGGACACCACCACCACTGCTGCTGGGGATGGCTTCAATATCGAAGATGACCTTGCTCTCTTCACAAACACGCAGTTCTTCGATTTTGACTCTGGTCAAAACACCGACTTCCAGGCACAGCCTGTCAAGGTCGATGTCGACTCTACGAGACACAACTCCACGACACCTGAAGATGTCACCCCCGCCCAAACTGCTATCGGCGACATGTCTACTTTGGACTTTATGTCAAGTGAGTCATGTTCTCATCTTTATGTTCTTAATTCTCGTGCTCTTCCCCGTCCTGCCCATGACTGCACCTTGCATAATGCTTGCAGAATTTTGACAGAATTGTCTCGCCCACTCGGGCACCCTCTGGCGGGGTCTTGAGGCGAATATCATGATCTGTTTAATGCACAAATCACACAATATGCACCTTCCTACCCTCTCAACAACCTCTCCAAGTCTACCAGCAGCAGCAGCAGCAGCAGCAGCAGCACCACCACCACCACCACCACCATTCTGTCAGAAGTGGGGCAATGTGGGGTTGCGCCCGATTACAAATGGTCAGCGATGGTGCAATTTCTCGTGATTGTCCGCGCGCGACTCTGCAATCGGCCGTGACCCAGTGTCATTGCCCGTTTCGTGCAGCGATTAACTCGACGTCGGGCTTCCCTCGGTGGACTGCATTCGTCCCTTTCTCGGGGGGAGGCGATATGACATTCACGTTGCACCCTTTTTATTCCCTCGCCTAGTTTGCGAATGCAATTCTTGGAGATATTGGAGACATGATTTCCATGTTAAGATGACGGCCGACTAACACGACATGAATCTTTTATAGGCGATTTCAACTTTGCTGATTTTAACAACGCATATGCTGCCCCACCCATGAATGGCTTCCAAGATCCATCGGAGGGGTTCCAGCCCCTTCAGCCTAATCAGGCCCACGCCCAAATTCCCCATCAGCAGCCCCAGTTCCGTCAAGGCAATGCCCACGCTGGAGACAAGAGGAAGCCAGAGGCCATGTCTGCTGCCACCCCTACTCCCGTCAGCCAGCAGATGAACTTTGAAGAGGCATCTCGCATCGCCGCAGAAGAGGACAAGCGCCGTCGAAACACCGCTGCCAGCGCCCGCTTCCGCATCAAGAAGAAGCAGCGGGAGCAGGCCCTGGAGAAGTCGGCCAAGGAGATGACGGAGAAGGTCACGGCTTTGGAGAACAGGGTCTCTCAGCTGGAGACGGAGAACAAGTGGCTCAAGAACCTGCTTGTGGAGAAGAACGAGGGCAGCGATGACATCACTGCTCTGTGGAAAGAATTCACAAAGCATGCCAGCGAGAAGACCAGGACGGCTGTCGAGTCATCTGTCACAGAGCTCATCAAGGACGGGCGATGACCCAAGGCTTAGGGCCGCGAAGTTGTCATCCTTGTTGTTCTTTTCATTCCCTTTTCCTTTTCTCCTAGTGCGGAGGGCAAATTTGTTTTTTTGACCGACGGTATGACATGACGATGACATGCAGGGGTGGGTGGTACTTGTGGCTGGGCGCGCAAAAGACCGTGCTCATAAGGCGTTTTTAGCAGGCTCTGGCGTTTTTTTTTTTTTTTTTTGTCTGGAATGTAATGGGTTTTTGTACATATAATACGGCGCGCAGTTTGCTACAGCGTACAGGCGAGACACGGTGGTCCTTCGGCCTGGGATACGAATATACACATACATCTAGATGGTATTGATAGTTGTTTGCATTACCTAGGTAGTTTGCAATGTCTGATGCCCGAAAATAGGCTTCTTCCCTGCTATCTCGTCTGCAAGGGCTGATGCTTATTCCTGGATGCCGTCGTTGCTCTATGCTGTGAATGCCGACGTCTAGTGTGATTATACAAAGCACAGCACCGGCTACCTGCTGCAGTCGCAGGATCTGTCGCCGCAATGCCTTCGTGGTAGTGGCTGCATGGTCAATATTCAACGGCATCCATCTCGGTCCTCCACAGCCCCAGCCATTCACACACATCTTGGTCGGTACGTGAATCGTACGCTCAACCACCACGTAAGTTCGTCACAAGATGCCGCATCATAAATTCCCCATCAACCCCTACTTCTCAGCCCCTTCCTCCCCCCTTGCCTTCTTCAGCGCATCCAGCCGCTCCCTGTTCCTCTTCCCCAGCACCCTCAGCGTGTTCTCCTTCTCAATAGGCGCCATCTGTGCCCAGTTCCCGATCCTAGACATTGTCCCATCGACATTGACGACCAGCGGACCCAGGTGGTCCAGCTTGACTGTTGCCGCGCCGCCCGAGACGTCGAGCGTGGTGGTCCCTCCTCCCGGGGCGGGTAGGGCCCTGTCCAGCGGTGCGGTCTGGTCGGACGTATCTGTGGTTGAGTCTCCTCCCCTCGTGGAGAAGGCGGGTGTCTGTTGAGGGAGCGACATTGCGGGTGGTCTTGCGAGATGTGTGCGGATCAGTCGTGAGAGCATTGCTTCGCTGTGCTGTGCTGTGCTGTGCGTGAGGAGAGGTTATATGGTCAGGGATGGAGGATGACGACGGTAGTTGGTGGAAGCTTCCAGCTCGGTGGAGAAGGGGAAAGGAAGTGGTGCGGTGGTTCGGATGGACAAGTGAGTGGCATGGGCTCTTTGGCGGGGATGAGGCATGATTGCTGCTTTGATGCAATGTTTTGAGATCCGTGGTAGAGATTTTTCTTATCATGGGTTTGAAATGGGAACGCTTGGATTGTCGTTGATCTGGACGAGCCCGAGCCCCACTGCTTGCCATGGCATGTTCTTTTTTCTACTCTGTAGTCAGCTAAGACACAAGAACGCGTGCAAGTGCCGACGGCAGTTGGATAATATGAAGACTGAGATAATTTCCTTCAAGCCGGGAAGCATAGTGTAACTGGCCGCCAATCAGTTCCAGCACAAAGACAAGCATTTACCGTCGTCGCGTTGTGTTTGGCCCCAGACAGCGAGAGAGACGAGCAATTCCAGAAACATCACCTCGACGAGGCCGGAAGGCATTCATCAACTCCAACTTTCCAGCATGAGCCTGAAATACATACCACAACAGACGGCGAACTCGGCCGCCACGCATTCCACGCATTCCGCGCACCGTGCCGCAGTCTCAGCCACGACTCTCGTCACGCACGACGACATTTTCCGAATGTAGTGCGACGCCGTTTTTATGTACTCCGTACGCACAGAGGGTGCTCGGGATGAGAGATTGGAAGACGAGGCTGAGGAGCACAAAGATTAGAAATCCACGGCAGTGTCTCGCCTCGCGTGCCGAGTTGCCGTGTGGTGTCTCAGCAAGCGAGAGCGCCAGCTGCCACTCACTCACTCAGTTGCCTACTTGGCTGGTCAATTTTATTCTTTTAAATCTCCATTTCTAATACCTCTGCCGATCCAGCCGCATCCCTTGAAAGGAACCCCCGGAATTATTCGGTTCGATAGCTGTCAGTGACGAGACCAGCAAGGCTCCGGTAACGGCAGTTGGCCCAGCTCAACTGTTATTATTATTTGGGCGAGGCCGTGCCATTCCATTACATCACCGATACTTGGGGCTCCTGGCCTACCACCCAAGGCCATCTTTTGAAAGGCTTGGCCGCATCAGCCTGTGCCAGCTGGTAACACTTCCATGTTATTCATTATCCTGTGATTGGCTCCCCCTCCCCCCGGCCGGTTTCTCAGTAAAAGACCTGAAAGAGTTGAGCGTACAAATGCAAATCAGTCACGCATCTCCATCACGCATCTCCACTTCCACTCCCAGGCTTTTATTTTGTATTTAGTACCGCATTCCTCTTCAGTCCGTCTCGAGTCAAGGTGAGAGACAAGACAGACGAGCTCGTGCCACTTGTAAAGTGCCCGAGCCACTTAGCGAGCAGCTCCCCCTTCCTTAGTGGCAGTTTTTATTGAAGCCCTGCTTCTTCTTGTTCTTGCTCTTACTCACAATCTCGAGCTGTCAACCTATCTGTCTGGTTACGTGGACGGCGGCTGCAGAAACCGAATCGCTGTGCCTGGGGTCGCAACCAAGCGCGTCTCGTCTCTCGTCTCTCGTCTCTCGTCTTCCCGTCTCTTTTTGATTCTGACGATCCACCACCATGTTCAGCGGTCGCAAGTTCTCTTTCAACCGCCATACCGGCGCGCCAAAGCCTCGAGCTCGGCGATTCAGCAACGCCGAGCCTGGCGTGAACGGTAAGCCTGCTTGTCCTTGTCTGTCTTTCCAATAGATTTTCCCTGAATCTCGAAATGCAACACTTGCCCCACGAGCTGCTTCTTGGAAGATAGAGCTCATATCCTTTCTGCACTCGCGACGCCCGCCATCTTGGCAGGGTTTTGTAAGACTAGACTATTGCTGAGACATTGGCTGTTACCCCTCCCCTGCACCCGCACTCGTACTGCAAGTGAACCTCACCGGGGCCCAGGAAAAAAAAAAAAAAAGCATGCTAGACAATTGCCGGTCATGGACCCGTTGCTAATGGTGCTACTTGTTAGAGGTTCAATCCAAGGTCCATCGCCAGTTTCGCAATGCCCATGAAGGTCACCTTCCCCATGCCGGCCTCGATGCCAGCAGAGCTTCCACTGGTGTCATTTGGTGCACGGAGCGAGCCGCCGAGCTTGGCTTCTTTGACGACCCGGATTCCTGGGCCAATCTCGGCCAGGGCGCTCCCGAAGTAGAGGATGATATTGCTGGCTGTTTCAAGCGCCCCGAGACCATTGACATCTCCGTCGCCGCCAGAGAGTACGGTCCCACCGCCGGTATCAAACCACTACGAGAGGCCGTCGCCAAGCTATACAATGAGGTGCATCGTCAGGGCAAGGACAGCCAGTACACCTGGGAGAACGTGGCCATTGTTCCAGGTGGCCGTGCCGGATTAATCCGAATCGCCGCAGTGCTGGGCAACTCCTACCTCAGTTTTTTCTTGCCCGACTACACTGCTTACAATGAAATGCTGAGTTTGTTCAAAAATGTGTGTGCGACTGCCTGGGCCATATTTTGCGCCTTTCTGGCAAGGGAAACTCGTCGAGAACCGAGCTATTAATGAGCTAATATATGAGTCTTTTCTAGTTTGCCGCTATTCCTGTCCCTCTGTCAGAAGAGGATGGCTACCATATCCACCCCGACAAGATTGCCGAGGAAATCTCTCGCGGTACCTCTGTCATCCTCACCTCAAATCCCCGAAACCCCACCGGCCGTGTCGTGGCCAACCCCGAGCTGGCAGAAATCCAGGACATTTGCCGTGGTCGTGCTACATTGATCAGCGATGAATTCTACTCCGGATACAACTACACGAGCAACTGCGACGGCACTACCATTTCGGCGGCCGAGAACGTAGAGGATGTGGACGAAGACGATGTCCTGATTATTGACGGTCTGACCAAGCGATTCCGTCTCCCTGGATGGCGAATTGCATGGATTCTGGGACCCAAGGGTACGTGCATGACTAGCAGCATGCTGATGATGATGGTGAAGCTAACCTTGGTATTCAGAATATATCTCCGCGTATGTTTCGAGCTTATTGCCAATAGGCTGTTGTGTTACTAACACGAACGTAGTATTGGATCATGCGGTAGCTACTTGGATGGTGGTGCATGCCACGCCTTCCAAGATGCCGCCATTCCCATGTTGGACCCAACACTCGTCCACACCGAGATGGTCCACCTGCAGCGCCACTTCAGGGTACGTTGAATAAGAAGAGCGCATCGATACCTATTTAGCTGATCTTCTTCTAGGACAAGCGGGACTTTGTCGTCCGCCGTCTTCGTGAGATGGGCTTCGTTATCAAATATGTACCAGACTCAACGTTTTACCTGTACGTCAAGCCTTCACGACTGACACGGCTAAGTCGCAGACTGAGAATAGCAGATGGTTGAACCTCGAGGGCCTACCCGAGAGCATTGCAGACGGCCTCAACTTCTTCCAGGCATGTCTCGAGGAAAAGGTCATTGTCGTGCCCGGCATCTTCTTCGACCTGAACCCTTCAAGACGTCGAGACCTCTTTGACAGCCCGTGCCACCACTTTGTGCGATTCTCTTACGGGCCGAGAATGAATGTGCTGAGGATGGGATTGGACGGCATCGAGAGGGTTGTTATCAAGTATGTTACTTGTCCGACCACGCCATGAAATCACGACTAACATTTGCCTAGACACAAGAAGGCTGTGGAATAAGCTGCGATGACTTCCCCAGCGGGGGGTATGCAGGACGCCAGTGGGTTTTGGTTGTTCGAGTTCTCAAATTGGTTTCTGTATAAAGGAATATCTCAGTTTGCGTGTAGAACGAAGGGATAACGTATCAAACACGGGGGTATGCAGGCCATGTTGTAGTTGGCCTTGAATTCAATTTGGCAGTTCACGAATGAAATCAGGTCATGGCAAATCCAGGAGCGGCCATTCTGTACGCATGAAGGTCTTGGAGCTCAGCTTACGGCGGCTCAATGACCCAGCAATAGCCGCATTTCTGGGGATCACGGCAGTATTCATATTCGTCGCCGAGATTTTGTGTGTCGCAATGTGTTATTGGCTGCAACCGCGATGCCAATTGCGGCCCAACGTCAATAAAACCAACAATGCAGAGTGGAAGACGACCAGAGTGATGGATGGCTAAAACGACGACGATAATCCATAGCCTTTTCCCTAAAAACAGACCAAAAACCAAACCAAACCAAACGGGCAAAAAAAGAAGAAACCAAAATCAATCCTGCGCCACATCCATGTCTCCGTTCACGCGGACCTTCAACCTTCTCTGCTCGCCCCCAAAAACGAGACTCTTGCGCTTCGCAACGCGCGCATCCTGCCCCAGCTCCACGTCCATGGCAACATGCCCATCCTCCCCAGCCTCTCTGCGCCGACGCATCTCGCTCCCCCGCACACGCGGCAGCAAGTGCCCGTTCTCAGCAACCAGCCTGCGCGCCTGCGCCAGCTCCCTAGCCCGCTTGCCGACCATGCGCCTCCGGTAGAAGGCGCGCTCCCTGCGGGCCCTGATCTCGCCCACGCGAGCCATGGCCAGCACCGTCCTCTGCACGAGGTCGCGGTCGTAGCGGATGGGCACGTTGCGGCGCGCGCCGAAGAGCAGCGTGCTGTCGACGGTCATTTCCTTGCCGGCCTTGATGCGGGACGCCTTGGTCCATTTCAGCTTGTTGGGGTTGCGGCGGTGCTTGAAGTTCTTGTGGCATTTGCTCCGGCTAGGCTGCTGCGTTAGGCTCCGTCGTCGCGGTCAGAGGGGGGAGAGAGGCATGTCTGACTGACCAGAATCGGAACGATCGTCCTGGGCCAAGTTCTTGTTAGCTTGGGCTGCGGCCCCCCTTCCACGGGTTTGCCGGGCTGGGGTTGGGGTACGTACCGTCGTTGCGGTTGAAGATGATGCCCTTGCTGGGGAAGGTCGGGCGACCGCAGAAATAGCACGGGTCGACTCTCATCTTTTTTTTTTTTTTTTTTTTTTCGCGTGGTGTCGATGGCAAGTCGGTTGGAAGCGGAGGGGGGGGAGAAAAAAAAAAAAAATCCAAGGCTTGGTGCACCGGCGGAGTGGGTCTGTGGCGCGTGTCCCCGCCTCACGATGGAATATACTGTTCCAGCACCATTACTCCCTCTGCCTTGCATCTGGACGGGACAGGCTGTGCCCCTTCTCCAAGTCTTCTCAACAGTATGCCTGCCTTGGTTGATGAACCGCGTCATGGCGATAAAGGCATGCTGATCGGGCGTGATGGGCCGATGGCGAATCGTGGTTGTGCTAGGCTGTGGCTGTGCACGTTCCATGTACGTTGATTGGTCAAGGAGCAACTAAACGAGCAAATGTAGATTAGAAGAAACTCCAGACATTCAACTACAATAAAACATCTCTTCCGTCGTCCCCTGAGCAAGCATGCAGGCAGCCGCCCGGCACCAGCCTTGTAGCCCACCATCCTAACAGGAGCGCAAGCGAAAGAGTTCCTCTCTACCAAACCATTCCATTTTCTCCCCTTTCATCCTCACAAGGCCTTTCTCCCCCCCTGGCCAGCGCCAAGCTGCCCCCTCGCAAAGAGGCTGGCTATTGCTTTTCTTCCATAAACGAAATTGAGATGCGAACGGGAGGCTCTGCGGCGATTTATCAAGCACCCCCCCTCGAGCAGCAGTCTGTCGTCGAACGACAAATCGGCCATGGCCGCTGTGAGACCCCGTCCTGATCGTCTTTACTGATGGCCGCCCCAGGATACCGTCAGGCGATGGGCGAAGAAACTCGATCGGCTCGTCCATGTCCAGTTCGTCCGGGTTGGTATTTGCTGCTCGCAGGTACTTGGATGAGGCGCTCCGGGACATGGTCGACACAACTAGCTTGGACGGCGTCGGCAAGAGTCTGGCGGCGGATGGTATCTTGAAAGCCGTCTTGGGCGCCGTGATGAGGCGTCTTGATCGCGAGCGGCTGCCTGGATAGGAGCGGGTATGCAAAAAGTTAGCCTGGGATCTGGAGCGCAGATAGATTAGATCATGCTGACACGTACACTTCTTGAACTTAATGCAGTCTTCCTTTGTTGTTACGTGGAAACTACCTAGCCACCTCCCCAACTGAATTACATATGTAGTAAGTCCCCCCGCCCTCCCCGTGATACCAATTCAGTATCGCCTGCTTCACGAATAACTCTGTTGCAATGCAACATGGGTTAGCCAAACTACCTGCGTGACAATCGACTTTGTCATCTTGTGAAATATCCCAACACGCCCACGGACAATCCACCTCCCTGAATGATAGAATGGCCATCCAAATCCTTGATGATGTCCACCGAGATGTCGTGTAGTATCAGCATAGCGTATGTTCACCAAACATGTTAGCTCTCCCCTTCCAAAACGAAGTCTCTTTCGATGCCGCTCCGAAAAATGACACATCAACCAGCAAAGTTATACGCCATATGCGAACCCCCCCTCCGTTCCCATTCGCGTCGTATTTGCCAGCGCAAGCCCATTTCTATTCCACAAAGAAAAGAAAGAAAGAAAAGAAACTCATTTCTCACCAACCCATTTTCCCAACTTGACCCCTTCGGTTTACTGCATGCAATACACATCCGCCAAGGCAACCGAGTGCGCCGAGATATTACTCCCCGTGTCATTCCGGCACGTAATAACGGGGGTGGTCACCAGTGCGACGCGCCAGTGCTTGGCCTGTAGCTCAGAGGGGTCCAGCGCCGGCCAGATGGGCAGCATGCTCTGCGAGGAGAACCGCGTGCCTACCTCCGGGAAGCGGAAGTCAAATGTCAACCTGCTGGTCAGGATCTTGGAAGACAACTCCCATGCGTGCTCGGCGACTTGTTCCAGGTCGCGGTGTGCATCTGCCGGGTTGTGAAGACGGTTGAGGAGAGGCTGGAGCATAGATAGCAAGGACGACGTGATTTCATTGACCTTGGCGGCGTGGAATTTCGGAGGCTCGGACTTGAGAACTGTGTTGATAAGGTGGGCTTGTCTGTCGAGCAGGGGCTGTCGATGGGCGGATGGGTGGCCCTGTGTCTTTTCTAGGTCGCGCTCGAGATCGATGAGCGAGAGGGAGACCTGGTGATTGGAGGAGTTGGTCCAGGCGCCGGGAACCCACACTCTGTTCACAATAAAGTCAATGATAACGCGGGTGACGAGGCAGCACTTGGGATTGTCTTCGCGCAGGTGCAGGTTGAGATACGAGGTCGCTTCGCGGGCGGATAGAGGGTGATAGGTAGCGAGGAGGACGGGCCATAGGCGTGTGGCCGAGATCTTCATCGCCATGGCGGGATCAGGGATGTTGGCGTGTTGCTCCACGAAGGCGCGGATGAGGGAGTAGAACTCCATTACGCACTCGTTCCACGCAGCGACGGAGCGGTCAGTCATATGGATGAGCGGACTGGAGAAGGCGGGACGATGAGGAACGAGAGAGTTAGCACTGTTGTTGGCATGTCCAGACGGCGTGCTGGCATACTCGGGGCCGCTTCCATCGTGGAACCGTCCGTGGCGCTGTCGAGTCGCGGACGTGGGCGTCTGAGGAGCCATGTACTCTGAGAAACTGTGTCCAGATGGATGAAATTCGTTAGCCGTAGGGCGGTATCGGGAGGAGTGGCACGTCGATTTACGATAAGTGCCGGTAGCGCGGCCAAAGGCCGAGCCAGAGGATGTGTGGAAGGGATTCTGGCCCAACGTCATGCGAGACTGTGATGAGGAGTAGCGACGATCTTGAGAGAATGCAGATGGCGGACGGGGAGGCCCAGCCTGGAGCGGACCGAACTTTGGCGGTGCTACTGTCGAGGGTCGATTGAAGGGTTGAAACACGCTTGATGGGCGAGGAGGAGGTGCCATGTTGCTAAGCAGCCGTGAGGCATCGGCGCTCTCATCTGGAGCATTCGTGTGAGACGAAATGTCATGATATTGCGTGGTCATGGCCTTCATAGACATGATGGTCTGGTGCGCCATTTCATTGTCCTGCACAGAGTCGGCAAGCGTTTCGATGGCGCGAGCCACGGACTGTGGATCAGAATGCTTCATAACCCATAAGGACCGACGATTATTGACCTGTTCCTCCAGATGGCGGATACTATCTTCAAGTCCCTGTTTGCTGTTTGTCAGTCTCTGAGGCAAGGCCGCCGCCGGACACGCACGTACCTTGATTATTTCATCCCTTGGGTCAGTATCGCTGCCTTCGCTCCTCCCTTCTGCCTTTTGCTTGAAAGCCTTGACATGTTCCGTCAACTCATGCAATTCACTCATAACATTCTTCACATTCTCCTCCGCCTGTTCGCGCTTGGTTTTCTCGGCCTTAATCTCGCCGTGGAGGTCGCGAATCTTCTGCGCTTGGTCCTCAATCGTGGCCTTTGTCAAACTCGCTTCCAGTCCCATGCGTGCAATTGCCTTATCTGTGTCTTCTTGATCAAGGGTCAAGTTCATCAAGGCATCCACAAGCTGGCTTGTCTCCTGGCTGATGACCTGGCCAACCTCTTGAAGCTGACTCGCAATCTCGCTTGATTCGTTGGCTGAGACGCCTGGCATACGGCGGAGCGACTGTTGAATTTTGACGAGTATCTCCTGAGCCAGGCGGGACTTTTCAAACGCTGGCTGATCACCGGTTGTTAGAAACAACAAGTTAATCTTGATTCAAACGAAAATGCAAACAGCTTACGTGGTTGTGTGACAGTTGACGAATCCTCTCGGAACGAGCCATCCCTGATAGCGGCGTTGAGAAGTCAACAGACAGCATGGCGTTGGCTCCAGAATTTGTGTCTTGCTGAGGCTCGGTGACTGATATAACGGAGGTTTTGACTGAGCCGGGCATGCTGCACGCTTGGGCTGGGCACACGATGTCAGGAATGCCGAAAGCCGCTATTCTTCTACCCTTCGAACTTCAAGCCAGATGGCAGGACGGAATGGCAGACGACGCTTAGGACGTACCAGCCTTTATATTCTGAACCAGCTCCGCGTCTGTTTGTATGCGCAGCTGTAGTTTAGTGCCAAACGACGAAGGGCGCCGGGTGATACTCGTACGCAGCAAAGCGGCCCCCAACTTACAGGTGAATGCGAGGATCGTGAAGCCCTCGAACGAGGCCTGAGTGCCTTCTTTTGACAAAGAGGCTGTTCGAGAACGGAGCACGTCGTTCTACTACTCTGATACGGCTGAGATATCAACCGCAAAATGCTTCAGTATTATCGCACAGTAACGGCTGGTTTCGGAGTACATCACCAAGGAAAACGGTTGCCAAGGACGATATGTGTAAAGCAATGACGAAAGGTGTAAAAAGAGTGAGACCAGAAGGGAGAAAAAGAATTTCAAAATCTCGCAGTAGACAAAAGTAAAGTCAAGTAGTAGCAGGTACGCCAAAAGTGGTTACATAGCGACGAGGTTCAGAAAGAAAAGTGAGAGGCAAGTGAGTTCAAGCGACCGAGTGCGACGCCTAGCCAATGTGAATCAGGCATAGACCATCCGACGAGATGAATAGCCATAAGCGCGGTCAGCGTTGCGCTCTTCACCAGCAGCTCACCTTCAGAACAGTGATTCATTCACGGCGAACTAGTCAAAGACCCAGTCGCCACGAGGATCTGCCTCCAGCGACCCATTCAAGCCATGCAAACAAAGAATTGCAGCGCCAGCATGAGCTAGCAGTACCAACCGTCTCCTATCTGAGTGACCGGAACTGGATGACACGCAGCCCAAGTGTCCTGCGGAACGCAGATAATTCGATATGGAAGTTTATTTCACTGGCAAATTATGGATGACCCGAGCTACAACACCGAGACTACCAAAAAAGAAAAAAAAAAAAAAAAAAAAAAAAAAAAAAAAGGGAGAGAGAGAGAGAGAGAAAAGGCGACATAAATTAAAGGAAATTCATCAATCACCTCCGCAATGCTCCGCAATGGAACAGCTGCATACCAAAACTTCATTTGCACAAATACCATCAAGTGTGAGTGGGCCGAGCCGATAGCACCGTGAAGAGGTCGACCGCAGGGCTACGTGAGCGATTGGGGCGGCAAGATGCCAAAACAAGAGAACCTGTAAGATTATGGCTAGCTTAGTTTCTTCATCAAGGCTTGTATATGGCGTCTTGTCACTATGTGCTGCCAACCGATTTCCCAAGGATAGATGACACGCTCGTGGCAATAGTGGACGGCTGGAAGGCTGGTTCGTCTGAACGGAAAGACGGCACAATGCGCATGCTCTGCTTTGGAGATAGATATTAGTGGCTTTGCTCCATAAGACTATTTGCTCGGAAAACCCCATCACCAACCTGTCAAGTACCTATATGCTGAGCGAGGGCAAAGTGCCGGCCACTGTTAGCTTGTTTAAATGGCTCTGGTCCGAGAGAAGAGACTGCTATAGACAGCATCAACAACATGAGACGCGTTGATCATCCTGCCGCCAAAGTATCTTCCATTCAAGCCCTTGATGGCGTTTTCACCGCCTTGCACCTTGTCGAATTTGAGATAGACGTCACCCTTGGAGTTGGGATCAACGGCAATGTGGACGACATGTCCATATTGCCTCTCGGCCTCTGCTCGGATATCTTCTTCAAGCTCCTTAACCCAGTCTTCGCCTTCCTCTCTGATGAAGTGAGTGATTGATTAGTCAATGTTGTCAAGGCGGTCGGGAACACGGGCCGAGACTTACTCTTCGGGGTCAAACATATTTTTAAGCACCACGCAGCGACTCGCCGGATTGATGTTTACGGGAAGCGGCTTGACCTCAGTCTTGGGCTTCATGATGGCTTGGTCTTCTCTTCCATTAGGCAGTTCATCGGTCCTGGCAAGTTTTCTCATCAATGCATCGCGACTGTAGTTATTGAAGTTTACTCCTGCGACATCAGTGTCGTCGAGGGCGCTTGCGCCGCCTGTTTTGTCGCTGTCTCGTCCTCCAGCTCTGTCAAATGTGGACGCCTGCGAGCCGCGACCGCCAGCTCCCGAGAAAGAGGAGCCCTGGAAATTGTTCTGTCCTGAAAACCTGTGCATCAAGTTGGCTGTGCTCTCGGGGGTAAACTTATCGTTACCGAGACCGACTCGGATGGGTCGACCTGCGAGGTCAAAGCCGTTCATCTTCTCCAATGCTTCGCGAGCCTGGCCGGCATCACGGAATCTGAGTATAGTTAGTCTTTGAGTATCTCGGGAGCGAGAGCACATGATACAACGACGAGGGCGACTTACTGAACAAATCCATATCCACGGCTGCGGCCATTATCGTCCTTCTGCAACTGTACATACTCGAGCTCGCCGAACGGCTCGAATACGGCTTGGAGATCTTGTTCCGTAACGTTAAAATGTATGTTGCCGACGTACAGGCGGTGGAAAGGAATAGAATTCGGGTGTCCACCGGTCGACTCGGTGTTGCGAGCTTGTCGGTTCTTCTCAGCTTCTGTGAGCTTCACAATGATAGGAATACCTGCCAAGGGCTTTCCCGTAAGCTGTAGGGCCTTTTGAACAGTTTCTTCACTTTTGAATTCAACATAACCGACTCTGTTAATGAAGAAAAGAAAAGAAAAACCTTTCTGTCAGCAAAGATTCCTCAACCAAGACCTGATTGTTTTAGGTAGAAACTTACCCTTTGGATCGTCCACTAATGCGATCCTTGACAATCTGAGCCTCGTTAACAGGACCAGCATTCTCCTCAAAAAACTTCTTCAGCTTGTCACTTCGCAATCGAGCAGCAAGCTGTTGAACAAATACAGTCCGGCTGTCACGCTCGTCCTCGTTCAGCGGGGGGGAACGAGATCGTCTACCAGGAGATCGATCCCTAGCACGACCACTTTCTCTACGATCTGAGCGCTCTCGACGGTCCCTATGGTCTCGGTCATCTCTGGGGCGATAGCGCCTTCGAGGAGATCGGGAGCGCGAGCGGGACCGTCCACCGCCGCTGCGTCGTCCACGGTAATAATCGCCGTCCCTATGTCGGCGTGAGTTGTAGCGATCTCTATCCCGGCTTTCGCTGCGGCGTCTGCTACGGTGACTTCCAGTGTCACTGCGAGGGGTAATCTCGCCGGGAGTGCCCTTACGGTGTCTTGGAGGGGTCAAATCTCGACGATCGCGCCGCCGTCTATCATAGTCTGCATCTCTGTCGCGGTCGCGGCTGTCATCGCGATCTCTGGAACCCTCTCGATCGGAACCATTGCGGTCACGACCACTTCGGTCATTCCTAGAAGAGTTTTCGTTCTGAGAACCTCCATTTTTATGTGCTGAATTTTGGGCAGTAGCCTCGAGGAGAGCCTCTACATCCAATCCCGACATGGTGACCTACTGATTAGAGGTTGCAGGCCGGCTCGGCGATAGTGGGCGCCAACTGTGTTGCTTCCAAGAGAAGTGGTTAGGAATGTGTGCTCTGCAGATTCGGAATGCGGATGGAGTTTCAGTACCCTGCAATCGCTCCGTGTCTCCCTGGTTGTTCACGATGTCTCGCTATGGAAACAAAAACCAAATCTTGGGATGGCGGAGTGGAGGTGTTCCAAGGTTTAGAAAGGCCTTTAGTGTCACGTGATACACTTGGCTATAACATATTCGCCGGTGGCGGACTGGTCAAGTCATCCACCCCAAAGTAGGACACACATATTGTATCCTAATACCAACTACCAACACTAGAACGTACACCCGCGCACCCCGGATCCCTTCTACTAGGTAAGGGTAACTTTATTAAATCGAACCCTATCTGTCTAAATTACTCATTACTTCGAGAATTATGAGCGTCCCGCGTTCATCATGAGCACCTGTCAACGGGTGGGTATTATCAAAGGGCTTACAAGGCGCCCAGTAGCCTTATTAACAATTTATATAAGTCGTTGTCTTCCAAACTATTCGCCCCATAAAGATAAATCGTCCCAACGCCGTGCCATACAAGGCAAGAAGTGAAATGTATGTACAGCAAAGCATACATCAAAAGAATCGTCGAGTGGCGAAATTGCAAGCTCCACCAGAACAATGCTCAATTTTGTTTGTCGAGAATTTTAAAGTCACTGTTTACTTGGTCTTAATGGGCGTCTGCAGCTCCGTACCGAAGATTTGGTCCCAGAACTTGCTGGTGACGCCGAAGCCTAATTCGTAGTCGAGGAAGTGGTGAGCAAGATGATATTTCTTCAACTGCTTGTACCACAGAGGGAGGGTCTCGTGATGCAGGAAGTAGTGAGTCAAGTCGTAGCACACATAGCCAAAGATGCCTCCACAGTACACAGCTGTGGCTGCATGCCAGCTATAAAATAAGAGAAGGTGTGTCAACTTCCAGAATGGAGTGGCCAGAATAACAAAAAGCGTAGGGGGCATGACGAGCCGGTACTTGTCCATTGGAAGATAGTGATGGATGCCGTGTAGTAGGAAGTGCGTGGTGATGAAGACACGGTTGTCAGGGAGATAGCTGTCATGGCAAAATTAGCGAGCGGTTGCAGAAGAATTGTTTGCTCAAGACAGAATACAAGGTCAACATACTCATCCAGATGAAATAGAAACCGATGAAAGCAGTATTCCACAAAAGTCCAAAGGAATATACCGAAGCCCCAGTATGCAGCAAGCACCAGCGGCTTCGAGAGGCCCTGGCTGGCGAGATAAGTGCCGTAGGCGACGCAGGGCAACCACAGTGAAGGCACCACCCACCAGGGAGTCTTGGTGAGAGGTTCCAGTAAGTTCCCAAATAGCGGTGCAGAGGCACCACCTCTATAGTGACGTGGGCGATGAACCTGGTCCAAGTAGAACTTCTTGGAGAAGCCGCCATTCCAAACTTGGGGTATCAAGGGCCGGCTGAGGTCCAAGAACTTGTGTTTCTTGTAATCCTGAATGTAATCGGTGTCCTTGCTAAGGTCCTCCTCGCACGACATGCCAGTTCGGGGATGAACATAAGGTTGATCGTCAAACTTGGACTCAGTATTTCCATTGGCCAGGTTGATACTGCCGTCGGCAGAAGGTAACTTGCCATTGACGACAAAGCCAACAAGTGAGTCAGCGAGAACCTCGTAAGCAGCCTCAGAGTGAGGGTGCGACGTGGGGTCTTTGAGAATTTCCTCGACGTCTTTCCCAGCATACTCGATAATCAAGCTTCCACCACCGGGGTGATCATGGACAAAATCGGTGACATCGTAGACGTTGCATCCGATGGTGACGTAGCACGACGAGGCCGAGTTGTGCTTCTCGACTTCAGCACGCGAGAAGGTTGGCAGTGTTCTTGCAGGCATTTTGAAAGAAGACACCGATTCGGCCGTTTCGGAGTTGACGGCGGGGAGTCGTTGGAGGAATCGTGGTGGCGCGCAAATGTAATTCGATGCAGCTGTCAGTAGATGACTTATGTACCTAATAGGAAATTAATCGAGGGATCGAAGGGGAATGAGGAAGTCAGCAAGTAAGTGCTAAAGCACTGCAGATTCCAGACGATAAATCATGAGAGTGCCGGGATGAGAAGGGATTGTGTCGTAGGGGCGGATGGTGGAATTTTATGGACCAGCGTCGCGGCCCCTAACGGGACGGGGGAAAAAAGAAAATCATTGGTCGCCTGCCAGGAGCGCAGAGCGAACAGCCACACACAGCCTGGAGCCGTCAGCTCCACTCTTGTCCTCCTTGTAAGTCTCTATGGAGTACTCCATGTCAATATTGCCTATGCTCGTACGTCTGTTCCTCACTACAAGGGGTACACCCACAGTACCTACCACCTAGGTGCCTACCTACTAGGTACCTAGGTATGTATACCATTGCGCGCCAACCCGGTTCCTGGTGACTCTGACCAGTAAATCACAGCAAGTCTTACAACTTAAACACAGTTACAAAGTATTCTATGAGTAATTGCAACCAGCCGCTATCCAGCCCCGAACATTGTGCTAATGTGACCACAGTGCCAGCTTCTTGAACTATAACCCACAGAAAAGTATCGCCATCCCAACATAGGCCATGCCTCTAAAACTATACATGTAGGCGACAGAGTTTTAGACAGACATAATTTCTACGTTGTTATCTCTTGCATGGCTCGTCCTGCATTATTACAACAGTACCGCAATTATCCATGCAGTTATTGTCACTGTTACTGTCACGGAGCTGTCACCAGGATCCAGGCTCGCGCGCGAAGGTATGCAGACGTGTCGCGTCCAGCGTCCACGACATTGTTAATCCCTCTTGCGGATGACTTCTTCTACAATATCGATGAATCATGCCATTCTTGTCCACTTTTATGATCATATTAATGACAGGTAATAATTATCCAGTAGTTTTTGTAATTGACAAGGTTACCACAATGGTCTTGAATGATTAAATTCAAATATCCATCATCTTGGCATCCAGCTGATTTTTCCAGCGCAGCCGTTCCTTTTCCATCATAGGTGTTGCTTACGGCCGCCTCTTGACGATCCGGCATGGCGCGTACATAGGTAGGAAGTGGAATCCTTGGTCAGTCAGCGCCGTGTGAAAGATTATTGGTCAAGAAACCAGTCCGGCTCTGAGAGGATGCTGGCTGAATATCTCTCGATTAACAGCGTGACCATTTATACTCGCTAAGCTCGGGCTTGGTTCCGAATCTGATATTGGCACGCAACGCAACGCTAGCTACAGTAGCACCTATAGCACCTATAGCACCTATCCGTCAGCGCCAGCTCTGCTCTGTTCTCTGTCCCAGTCCCAACGCAGTGATGATTCTTCAATGGGTGTGCGGGGCCCCAGCTGCTCCTTCCCAGCCGCTCCTTCCCAACTGCAACAAGCACAAGCCTTCCATTCCAAGCTCATCCTCATCACCTCCATGCCGTCGCATGTGCGAATTTCTTGCTAGGCCATCGTAACAGTTCTCGCGATTGAGAGTCAATTTTTTTTTTTTTTTCTTTCCAAATCTCCCACTACCCAGCTTAAAACATTTATTTGGTCCGACCCGCCGCTGACTGACTGCTACGTCCTACGTCATGGCAACTCTTCCTCTGCCGCGGGGCACATGGCTCTTCGTGCTCTGCCTCTTCCTCACTCTGCTTCCTGGCAAAGCTGCCGCATTTGGCGCCGGCAATATTCCATCTATTGCTCAGGTGTGTAAAGTTCCTGCCTTCCTCCTGCAATTGAGACACGAACCAACTGTTGCGAATCTTCTAGGTCGAAGGACACAATTGGCGCCATGGTGGTAAGTTGAGCTAGAGGCCGCCCACTGCATCTTTGGCAGCGAGCCGGCACTCACATATATTGAGCAGATATCGAAGATATGCTTGCAAGCGTGGCCTTCTTGCACGGCAAGAAGTGGACTTCCATGTTGATCAAGCGAACCTACTTTGGCAACTGGCTCCGCGACTATTCGCAGGCCGTTGACGTGGGCAGTCTCAAGGGCGTAAACGCCGCCACGATCCGCATCCTAGTCTGGGTCTTGTCCTTCATGGCATTTGGTTATGCCACGGAAGAATTTGAAGTCACAGAGGAGCGTCTCGGCTGCTACCGACCAGAAGAACATATCGACAACCCTTTAGGATACGCTGACGGCCTTGATGCGCGCAAGTTTGACCCCCGTCTTCGTGGTCCAGTCGAGCCCGTCGAAACGGAAATTGACATGAAGACTGGAATGAAGAACTATATTGCCAAAGAGACAGGCAGATGGGCTACGAGTGCTGCTTACATCCGCTTCAGCTTTGCCCGCTCCATCCACTTTGGCCGCCTGTACACATGCGGCGAGCGAGGCAAGGGCAAGGACGAGAATCTCTGCGAAGCACTTCGCTGCCTCGGTCAAGCTCTTCACTGTCTTGAGGACTTTGGCGCCCACAGCAACTACTGTGAACTGGCACTGCGCGAACTTGGCTACCACAACGTTTTCCCTCACTGTGGCACGCAAACCGAAATCAACATCAACGGCAAGCGGATATACCCCATTGTCACCGGCACATTCGGTGCCGTCGACTTCTTGCACTCCGTGATCGGAGAAGCCAACGATCACTTCACGCAATCCGAGGTCGACGAGGTCAATGTTGCTCTCAAGAACGCCGAGGGAGCGCGAAGCGGCCCAGTCACCACGGCAGACCGAGGGCTTTTCGATGGCTCCGGCCCACCCGACTTCGTCTCATTGCTGTCCAAGATACCAGATATGGGAACGGGGTTTGCTGCCGAGGCGCGAGAACTGAAAGCAGTTTCGGATGCGCAAGAGCGGGAGAACCAGCAGACCCAAGAGCGAGCTCGCGCCGATAATGTTAATGTTGTGCCTGGCATGAGCCCAGATTTTGACCCCGTCAAGACCGCCAAGCGCATCTACCCCATCCTTGTGTTCCGCGACAAAATTGTCAAGGCCATCAGCCGTGGCATCGCCAAGGTGCCCGGACTGGAGAAGCTCCTCGAACACATCAGCGAGACTCTCACGGCCTTTGTTCTCGGCCTCCTCGCCCCTTTTATCCGACCCATCATCAACTCTGTCACCAAAGTATTGAAGGACGGATCATCTGGCGTCATTTCTGCCAGTTCCAAGTCCCAGCTCGAGCCGTGGGAGAACGACCGCTGCTCCGACCCGACGCACTCCATGCTCTCCAAGGACCATTTCACCAACGTGCTCAACTCTTGCGCCGGTCGAGTTGCCGCCACCATTCTCCAATACGCCGTCCCGTAAGTCATCCCTTGTTTTTGCGTCCCACGCAATGGCTCCGAAAAAGCTCACAAACTTCAGTCGCGTCCTCTTCGCTTGGGAGAATCCCAACGTCCCCGTCGACGAAGTCGTAAACGATGTCATCCGCGCGTTCCACCACCCCGCTCTGCGACATGAGAGCATTGAGATCCAACGGGACATGTTCAACACGGTGCGCAAGTGGGCAGACGAGCACCCCCGTCGTCACGAGCTCGACCGCATCCTCTCCTCCGAATCTGTCAAGAAGGGCAAGAACCACGTCCTCAACCAATCCAATAAGAGCGGCTCTGGCGGCCACTTTCACGGCGCCTTCGAATCCCTCAGTCAGCTCGGCCACGGCAAAGTCGCCGGTTCGTTGTGGTCCCAGGTTAAGACGCGTGATCTGGAGTCCATGTCCGGCAATGACGGCAACCAATCTGCCAACTACGTGTCTGATACACCAGCCCCGCAAGGTAGCAAGATGCCTACTCCGCCTTCGTCCTATGCTTCCGGCCACGCGGCGCCGCCCACCGGCGAAGCAGCTTCGTACATGGACGAGAGCAACACCTTTCAGACAGGACCTGCAGGCGGATACAACGCACCGCCGCCCCCAGGTCAGTACTACCCGAGCTACAACCAGCAAGGCGGCCCCCAGGGCTACGGCGGCGGCCCTGGATACGGATCCCCGCAGCAGGGCCAATATCCCCCTTACCAGGGACAACAGCCGCCCCCGGGCTGGAATCAGTACCCCGGACAGGGACGGTATTAGCCTCAGCCAGATATTCAAGATGCGATTTAAAGGTGTTGGAGAAGTGTAATAACCATGTCAATGTAAAGAATAGAAGGTATCCTACAATACAATGCAATGCAATGCAAAGTCTATCATGATGGTCGCCGCAAAAAAAGAACCCCCGGTTAAACAATACAAAATGAACGCCATAGGATGCTCCGTGCCGTACTTTTAGAAATGTCGGAATGATTCTCGCCCATGCTCATCTTTTGTCCCTACGGGGATCCTGTGCCTCGGTCCTCCTTCTATCTCGAATCTCCTTGGTGCCCATGCTGCCGAGCCCGCCTTCGCTCCTGCGTTCCCACCCCCCCAGCCTGACAACCTGACACGTAGCGTTGTCTCCGTCCCTGGACACCTCGGTAGCAAAGTCGACGACGCCCCGGGCGCCCTCCTCGGGCGTCTTGGACTCTTTGATGACATCGACGATCTCCTGGTCGCCCAGCGTGCCGCTCACGCCGTCGCTCACGAGGACGAGGAACGAGTACTCGGCGGGGCCCATCTCCACGCGCGTGATTTCCGGCTCGGCCGACACGCCGATCCGCTTGGACTTGATGTCCCCGAAGGCGCGGGAGTTGGCGAGTCCTGCGATGCGCTCCTCGCCGAAGCTGTCGCCCGAGACCATCGACCCGGCGGGGGCGTAGCGGCGGAGCCGTCTGCTCTCTGTCGGGGTCGTGGGGTGGTGGTCTGAGGTCAGGGGCTGGGGGAGGCCCGTGGCCGTCTCGCAGAGGAGGATGCGCGAGTCGCCGACGTGGGCTGCGACCAGCGTCGAGTTTGCCGCCGGGTGCCAGAAGGGCGCGGTCGTGGGCGTCGAGATGAGTGCGATCGAGGCCGTTGAGCCGCCCTTGAAACGGGTTGTGCCCCCGATGCGGTGTCCTGAGGGGGTGGCATGGGGCATGCCGAGGATCTCGTCATCGTTGAGGGGGAGGTCCGAGTCGTCGGGGTCGGGCTTGCGTGCCTGGGCGGACACGAAGTCGAGGTCGGCGCGGAGAAAGGCATACTCGAGGCTGGACTCGACGGTGACCGAGGCCGGCTTCCCTTCTTCCGTAGACAGGTTGAAGTACTCTGGGCTGAAGCGGCGGAAGTAACCGCCAATGGTATTGCCGTACGACTTGACCAGGTCGCGCTCGAGTCGGATCGCCTTGTCAATGTCTTGCGACTGTACCGGGACGGATTCTGTGCTGGGCAGCGGCTTGCCGTGGTCGAGTGTGTCGACGAATCCTCTATCGTCAGCGTTAGGCACTTTCGTAGCCTTTGCCACCTCTTGGGCAGACTTCAGTTCCAGCGAATCCAGGGCGCGTTGTTTTGATGTGACGTGCGGTTTCGCGCCAACGATGTTCACCTGCCCTCGGCCTGGTTCCTTCTTGCGCAGGCTGCTCTGAAGGCCGAATTCTCTAGCCGCCTCCTCAACATATCCGTGTAGCTCGTCTCGCAGGAAGTGTGAGCATTGCGTTCCACCATGGCCATCAAAGACGCCAAAGTAGAATATTTGGGGATCCCCGAGCACGCTGTCTGCCGGTGTGGGCTCGCCCGGTTTCTGCTTTACACTCATAGGCCCTCTCTTGGCAAAGGCGGGTATGTCCACCGTGCCCGCCTGGTCTGTATCTTCATTGTAAGGGCGGCTTCCTCTGGCCGTGGCAGACCCAAAGTGATGCTTGGCACTTCGCAAGGGTATTCGCACTACGGTCAAGTCACGGCTGGACAAGTTGGGTATTGAGACCGCGGCGGGGGATGAGCCAGGACTCGGTGTATGAGGGGTCGAGGCATCGCGGGGCAACTTGTGGCCGGGACCGCTGCCGCGATGCGAGTCTGGATGCAGCGACGACGATGGGAGATGCGTAACGAAGTAGGTGTGGAAATATTTTTGTAGTTTCTGGTCTGAGTGTTGTGGAAAAGACACGGCGTCGAGGTTCGTTGCGAAAGGAGAGACTGTTCGACGAGGCGAGTTCGTGGCGGTGGTTCGGGAGGCACCTGTAGCCCTCGATGTGAGAGAGACTGGCCGTCGCGACACCGCCCCTGACAATCTTGGAAGCAAGCTGCTGGAGCCTTCAGCCGGCTGTCTCGTCAAGCTCACGGCAAGTAGTGAGGGTGATGTTGTTGTTGCTGCTGCTGCTGCTGCTGCTGCTGCTGCTGCTGTCGATGGTAGTGCAGCGCTTTCTGCCGACAGGTGAACGACGGCTCTGGACGCTGAGCAACGCGCCTTATGCCCGAGGGACGCCATTGAATGGGCAGAAGCGGTGCGACAAAAAAGATGGCCACAATGCCCAGTATCAGCTTGGCCCCAGGTAATCGAATCAGACGAAATCCGGTATGAATGATGAGCAGAGGTTGGTGGAGCCGTTGGTGCTCTATCTGGACCTGGCAGAGACGCTGTGGGCGGGGAGCCCTAGAAGGATACGAGGGGGCCGGAGCTTGTCTGGCTGACAATGACGGTTGTTAATTGGTTGTGGTTTTTCTTCTTCGTTTTAAACAGGATGGGATGTGGCTATCGCGCAGGAGATGATTGCCTCTGCCTAGGTCCCTTGCTGCGTCATGGGCGTAGGTGCCTGAGGTACCTACTGTAGGTACCTCAGGCAGACCCCTGTCCGGGGCTAATGGATCCCTGTAAGTTAAGCTTGCTCCCACCAACTCTTCTCTATCATGGTCTTGGGCATGGTCGATATCGATTTCGGCTGGGCGGCTTCAACACGAATTGCTCATCTGATTCACAACTGACCTTGCCATGTCGCAATCAACTAGAAATTTTTGCTCTACGTTCAAAAATAATTTCATGGAATTTGCGTTCGATTGTGAGTCTCACCTATTATCTGCATTAGGTGCACAAGCGCCGGATTTGCGTGCATGACAGGAAGAGCAGGGTTAAAAGTAGCCACGACCTGCACATCTGAGAAAAGTAGACGATCGAGACCTAACTGGAAGAACAATTGAATTCGGGAACCAAAACTGCTAGAAGGTGATCCACGCTGACTTCACCGTGACACTCCTTCGCCAATCGCCTCATGAGAAATCGTTAAACATACCCGGTGACTGGCAGTCCTAACCATTCTTAGACACGGCTTTATGTCCTCCACAACGACATCGGCAATTTGGAACCTACAGACTCAGATAGTATACCTCGTCAAATGAAAGAAGAATAGGAAGCCAGGTCAAAGACAGTCTGAATGCGAGGTGGGTGGAATAGAAGCGACGGGCCCGATTCGCACAGGTCGCAATGGCGTTTAATTTATCTGTGAGATTATTTTCATCTGGCCAGCATGTACTCCGTTGCTACCCAATCATTCATTACAGAGCAAGGCATGCTGCCTGCCAAGTACTTGACAGGGACCATCTCGGGCAACGCTACGGAGTAAATCTTACTCATCCACTTGAACACCATCCAC
>KQ061692.1:238812-251950 GCA_001008035.1 Atkinsonella texensis
CCATCACTAGCTCGCCACTCTTCACATGACCAAACATCTTTATATCGACTCCAATCATCCACCCCAAGAGTCGAGATTGCACTCCGTTCAACATCTCATGACGGCATAAACTGTCTCCCCAATAACTTCCCATCCATCCCCTCTATGCCAGCCGCTACCTCCAGCATAGGCGACAATCCTTCCGCCGACAGAGAAGCATCATCCGACAGCGCCAACACGAATTGCCGCCATGCCATTGATCACCACCAGCTCATCAATGTTACTGACAGCGGCGACATTGTTCTCTCAGTGACCTTCTTGACCTCAGACGCAACTCTCAAGAGGGCTCGCAGATCAGCAAGTCGCAAATCTCCAAGCGGTTCCATCAGTGATCCTCCGGTGACGCTTGCGCCGAAGCTCACGATAGCATATCGCGTCAACTTATCAGCCCTCACCCAATGCTCCCGGTACTTCAGCACCCTGCTCACCAACCCTTCATTCCAAGAGGCACAGCTCATCTCTTCCACCCATGCCGGCCTGTCTTCCCGCAAGATCAAGCCCAGCGAGGCAGACCCTCTCGATTTACCCTGGCTTACTATCACCGATGACGACGAGGCCACCCAGGCGGCGGGGCGACAGAACGCCCTAGAGGATATGCTTCGTATCATGCACGCCCTCCCAATCAAGACCACCGACGTTACATTGGCCTACGTGGCCACGCTGACCATCACCGCCGACCGCTTCGACTGCATGGCAATTGTAGCACGGGCCCTCGCACACCTCAAGTTCAGATGGCCCCTGACCAACACGCGGCCTTACGTAGATGAGGCGGGACGCACTACAGAAGTCGAGAAAGTGTTACGGCAGAAGATCCTCATCGCATGGCTGCTGAATCAACCTATGCGAATGCATCAGGCCTCGAGAGAGTTGCTGCTCAGGGGATCTCGCCTTTGGGGCGTGTATCCCGCTGATGACAAGGACGACTTAAATGCCGCGTGGTGGAATCTTCCTGCGGGCATCGAAGGCGCGTTCATGTTTTCTGTCAGCCTCAAAGAGAGAAAGAAGGCTAACCTTGTGGTGTAGACGAGCTCCGGTTCAGACGAGAATGCATCCTCAACACCATCTCGTCCATCCAAACACACTTTGTAGCGCTGTACTCGTCGCGCGACCGCCAATGCAAACTGGGGTACGACTCCAGCGCCGCATGCGACTCCTTCCAATTTGGTCAGATGATGCGGTTTCTTCTTTCCAAGAACCTGCTTTCTTTGGTGGACTATTCGCCGGCGTTGGTGGACAAGCCGCCAGACGCATCACGGATGGATATTGACGAGCTGTTGGCTGTGCTGAAACAATGCCCCAACTACCAGATTGATAAGCATCATATGAACTGTGGCTTGAGGATACGCATTGATCCAATATTGGATTACGTCAAGACCATGTTGGCGGCGAACGTGGTGGGCATTCCGCTAGCGGGTTGGAAAAAGAGGCAAATGGATGTCTCGTGGGCTTTGGGAGCGACGCATGCAGGCACACTGACAAGGTCAAGGGTAGACGATGAGGAGAAGCGCGTTTTTGCATTCACAAGGGCGTTGGCGAACGATCAGAGATTGCGGTATGAAGGGGCCATGTATGCTGATAAGATGGCCAGGAGCTTGTTTACGGCGAATGCATGGGACTGGACACCAGAGGCGTGATGAGTGGGCTGTGTCCCTCTGGGATCTGTTGGTTTTACACGCATCATTCACTTGGCATCATGACATAATACAACGAAATAGAATGTTTTCAGTCCGAAGAGGAGATAGTCCTGCGTTCTGAACCCCCGTTCAGCAGAGGGAGCCTAGGCGCTAGGGGCAGCAGTCTCCCTTACTCCAGGAGTCTTGTTGACGGCGATATCCTGCTGGCTCGAGCTTCCGCTATGCGAATTGACAGGAGTGGCCGCCTCACCTTTCACAAAAGGGTAGTGGCCCTTCGTCTCCCTGAATCGCATCACGATGAAGCCGGCCATGACGAAAATCCAGTACACGTTATATGAAATGACAGATCCGTACGTAGCAGAGTTCTGCCAGCCAAGAATGGCATTGAAGACGCCCCATCCACCGCTGTTGGCCGCAGTAGGTGAACAGCACTGTAAAATGAAAGTCAGCTCGCTGCAGAATACCATCTGCCTATGTCTGTCTACATGGGCAAGACAAAGACTTACGTTGACATGCCAAACGCTCTTGTCGATGTCGTACGATCCCGGCCCGCTGCCTGTCTCGGAGGCATCACCGCCGATGGCATTGTTCCACTGCTGAGCCTCGAGATGCCACACACCGCGGGAGAATAGACCAGCAGCGACCAGGTACAAGAGACAGGTCGAGGCGACGAGGAAGACTTGCAGTTTGGCAGTGGAACCGCCCCTTTGCAAAGAAAAAAAAACGTCAGAAGCTCGTTACCAAACAGGGGTTTTTTTTTTTTTTTTTTTTTTTTTTTCTCAGTACTTCTTGCTTAGCCCAGGGGAACGAGACAGACGACTTACTTGTACAACACCCATCCGATGATGCTGCCCACGAGCAATCCTACGACAACAGGCAATGGTACAGCACAGGCAGGGGCTGAGAAAGTGACGCCTGCGACAAACACGATGGCCTCGATGCCTTCGCGAAGCACCGTGATGAAAGGCAGCACGAACATGGCGTACTTTTCCAGCCAGTGGGCCAAGCAGCCCCGTGAGCGCGTCTTGATGGGTGACTCGATCGCCTTGGCGAGCTTCACGCGCCACTTTGCCTGCATCTTCCCGATGCGCAAGAGAGCGGCCCCCATGACGGTGATGATGACGGCCGCGAAGAGGCAAAAGGCGCCTTCGTAGTAGTTCTCATTGTTGTCCCAGGAATTGGATCCGACAGTGTAGAAGACGCCGATGATTGCAGCCGCGGCAATCATGCAGACCAGCAAGCCGGCGGCCACACCGAGCCAGACCTGGTTCCCCGTCTCAGAGTAATGTCACACACAATAGCTAGCTGGTCTAAAGAAGGGGGGGGGGGGGGGGGTCAATGACTCTCACCTGGCGTCGTAGAACCTTGTACGTCTTGACATCGCGATCCGGTCCGTCGAGGGTTTGCTTGAGAAAAGCAAGCAGCACGGAAACTATAATGACCGTTTCCAAAGTCTCGCGGAAGACAACGAGGAAGACGGGTACTGAAAAGACGTCTTTGGCCATGTTGGGTCTGGGTCTGGGCACATGAACTGCAACTGCACTTCTGGCGCGAGAAGAAAAGAAAGAAGAAAAGAGAAAAAAATTTTTTTTTTTTTTTTTACGAGGCAATCTCAACAACACAAACAGTGAAGGGAATATCAAATGCTGCTCTTTGTCTAGACCGCCAAGCGCGAGGGCAAGAGTAGCCCCTTTGGGAAGAGTACGAAGTGAATGGATGCCGCTACGGATCCAAGCCTGGCAGAATACTGAGACTAGGGTCCGGGCTGAATCGGATCAGATAAAAAACAGGCCGATGGGGATTGATAAACGATAAATGGCGCATCAGGCCATATGATTGACTAGACAGCGTGGTTCCACCTCTCCCCTTCACTAATTGAATTTTTTTTCGCTACTAATCGAAATTCTATTCAACCAGGGATCCCCACCCCCAAACACTTGGTGAGTTTTCTCAGCTTCCTGTGCTGTCGGTGCATGACAAGCCACTCGGCAGAATCATGCCGATGTCGTCGAGGATCCAAATGGTTCTTTTTTACCTGTCGCAGCATCTCTTCGCTTTGAACGTAAATGGCCTTCCACATCGGGGCTATACTGAAAAGTACGGCAGCACAATTCTGCAATGACAGCAGAGCTCTCTTTGATCCAGTCGACATAGTACATACTCCGTACACTTGTGTTGTCCTACAACGGCGGGGAGTCCGGATGTAACGCCAAGAGTGCCAAAACATACGTTCCCTTGGATTTTCGCGCTAAATTCTCTCGGAGCGGGGATCGTCAGTAGTGTCTAGGACGGAGACTAAAAGCATGACGGCATGAGTCAACTATAGCCGGAGCAGCGAGAAAGCACTCGGATGCCGAAGTCAATATGCTCGGTATTGGCGCCACCACGCTGAAGATGCGCTTATCAGATGGGCCGACGCACGATCAGCGAAGGTTATCAATCAGGTAGCCAGGCCGCCATAAGCCCATCCAACAACGAGGATAAGGGAAGAAATTTCTTTCGCCAGGTGGGACGCCCTCGGCGTCTTTTTGGCTGCTCGAAAGGACGCCACATCCAATCAGTCGACGTCAACGGCGGGTGGGGCGGTAGAAGGGCAAGTGCGTGCCACCACACCGACGAAAATGGCCCAGGCCTCCGAGGAGTCGATGGAGAAGTTGGCCGTTGTCGTTCTGAGCAAAGAACTGGCCTTTTCGATAATAATGGCGATGATCCGCCAGGATGGAGCGGCAGTCGAGTTCCCGCTCGCCTGTTCCGGTGGCCCACGCAGAGGGAGTTTACTTAATGAGAGAATCCCTGTCCATGCGTGCAAAGCTGATTGAAATGTTAGCGTCGATATGGGCCTTAAGTGTAGGAAGGCGCAAGCAACCAGCCCTTTCCCCTGCCAAACGAGATACAGGCTCAGACATACTCCGTACATTGTGAGCACTTTTCTTTGAGCAGATTTCGCCTCATCTGCTCTCTCCCCCCACAGTCGTAATTGGTATTCGCAACATTTGAGCAGGTTTCCCCCGACTTATATGGCGGGTTTTGTGCGCTTAACAGCCATATTGGCTGCGTCTATAAGCTTGGCCGCGGCTGCAACAATCAACCACGACTTTAACGTCACTTGGGTGCGAGCCAATCCTGACGCCGCCTTCGAGCGGCCCGTCATTGGCATCAATGGGAAATGGCCAATCCCCACCATTGAATGCAACGTTGGTGACCGCATAGTCATCAAGTTGAACAATCAACTCGGTAATGAATCGACTTCGCTACACTTCCACGGTCTGTTCCAGGATGGAACGAATCAAATGGACGGCCCAGTGGGCGTGACGCAGTGTGCGGTACCCCCTGGAAACTCAATCACCTACAATTTTACGGTAAGCTACATCCATATTGGAAGATGATAGATATGCTATGACAACTTTCGCATTACTCACGTGGTTTCTGCTCAGATCAACCAACCGGGGACATACTGGTATCATTCCCATAACGACGGCCAGTATCCCGATGGTCTTCGCGGGCCTGTCATTGTACATGATCCTGAATTTCCGTATAAGAAAGAGGTAGACGAAGAGTTTGTTATCACTCTTTCAGACTGGTATCATGACGAAGTGCCGGATCTCATACCCCAATTTTTGAGCAAGACCAACCCTACGGGCGCAGAGCCTGTTCCGAATGCCGCCCTTATCAATGACACGCAGAACCTGACTGTCTCCGTTCAACCTGGAAAGACATACCTTTTCCGCATCATCAATATTGGTGCATTTGCGGGCCAGTACTTGTGGTTCGAGGGCCACACGATGCGTATTGTCGAAGTGGACGGCGTATACACCAAGGCCGCTGAAGCCGACATGGTTTATATATCTGCCGCTCAGCGCGTCAGCTTTCTCTTGACAACCAAGAATGATACAAATGCCAATTATGCGTTTGTGGCGAGCATGGACACGGTATGACAGCAAACTTTGCGAAGGGAAAGATGCTCGCAGCAGCAGCAGCAGCACCACCACCACCACCACCAACAGCAGCAGCAAGATACTAACATAGATTTTCTTGAAACAGTCTCTTTTCGATAAGATTCCTGCAGACTTGAATTACAACTCAACTGGTTGGCTTAGCTATGACAAATCCAAGAGCTTTCCTGACCCAGCCTTGGTTTATGAGCTTAACCCTTTTGACGATGTTACTCTAGAGTCATATGACGGCATGGAGCTTTTGTCCGAACCAGATCATCACGTCGAGCTCGACGTCGTCATGCGCGATCTTAGCGACGGAGCTAATTATGCCTTCTTCAACAACATCACCTACAAGTCTCCCAAAGTTCCTACGCTCTATAGCGTGCTTAGCGCAGGCGATAAGGCGACTGACCCCGCCGTATATGGTGAGTATACCCATCCGTTTGTCTTGAAGAAGAATGAGATTGTGCAGATTGTTGTCAACAACCTCGACACCGGCCGCCATCCGTTCCACCTGCACGGTCACAATTTTCAAGCCATCTATCGATCCAACGAATCTGCTGGAACATGGGAAGATGGCGGCGGTGCCACGGGAAAGACGTTCCCCAAGGTACCCATGAGACGAGATACCATGGTTATCTACCCTACCGGCAACATGGTTTTACGATTCAGGGCTGACAACCCTGGTGTGTGGCTTTTCCACTGTCACATTGAATGGCACGTCGTTTCGGGTCTCATAGCCACCTTTGTTGAAGCGCCTACAGAGTTGCAAAAGTCTGTCTCCATCCCTTCAGACCATCTTGCAGCGTGCAGAGCAGGAAATGTCCCTACAGCAGGAAATGCGGCTGGCAATACCAAAGATTTGCTTGACTTGTCGGGCCAAAACACGCCACCTGCTCCGCTCCCCAGCGGGTAAGTTTGCGTTCCCTGTTGAGTATTTGTTTCGTTGTCCTGTGATGACTAACCGCTGCTCTTAGCTTCACCACCCGTGGTATTTTAGCTCTTGTATTCAGTTGTATCACAGGCATACTGGGTGTCTGCGTGGTAGCTTGGTATGGCATGTCGCAGCCCGTCGACGAGGCACCCAGGGCTGTGGCAGCACTTGTACGAGAAGCCGAAGTGCCTGAAGCGGACAGAAAGCCAAATCGCAACGGCAGTGCCACGGCAACTGAGAAGCCTGAGCCTATAGAAAGGACGTAGATATTCTACCATTTGCGACAGATATTTCGATTGGATCTTGCAACAAGAAGCATCCTTATGAGGATCAGGAATTCGTCATTTTTGCCACATCCTTGCCAAAAATCTCACAACATTTGTTCGACCCTCGTCCAAATCCCATTACAAATTCACGGTGACACTCCACAATACCAAATACCAGCCAGGTCCAAGCAATTTTCAGATTCGAGAGAGTAAAAGCGCAACAAGCGAGAGACTACCCCTCTAATCAAAAGTGTAAATTTGAGCCCCCACGTAGATTCTGATGCAAGATGAGGCGGTACATGCATCATGCCATGTTTCCACAATGACAAAGACAAAACCACCTCGGGCCGTTTTCCCTTCCTATGGTTTACCACCGCCCATGGCATGCCATCCCCTCCCATGTTTCATTCCCAGACGCCATTTAATGCTTTGTGTGAAGGATTATTGGTGAATGCACAGTGGCATCACCTCAACGAAAGTAGAAACTACCCGTGATCAAACGAGTAAATTGCAACGCAAATGAGTTCGCCCCCCCCCCCTTCTCCCCAAAAAAAAAGGGGGAAGGCGGAAGGAGGCCCGTTTGCAGTGATTTTAATCAAAAGGCAAGGAACTTGTAATCCTTGCGCTGTCAAATAAGAGTGGCACCAGTGGAATATCTTGTATTTTGGGCCGAAGGAGTTGTATTTCGAATCGACGCCGGCGCCAGGTCGTGGGTGGTCCCTACACTCGCTTGGCCTTGGGCTTGCGTGGAAGACCCCCCTCTTTTCGCATTCTGACGTCCACCTCGGCGAGCCAGTTGCTTGCGTTGTAGAGCTGTACCCCGTTGATGATCTGCTTGACTACCATAAAGGGCAAGCTGATGCCGGCGATGAGCCAAGGACCCAAAGAGTCCATCTTGTTCGTGCGGGCGATTTCTAGCGCAGCCGCGCTGAAGGGGTCGGGGAACATCTGTCGGAGCAGGGAGGTGTTAACGGGTGCGCCGGGGTTGATGTGGCCGCCGCTGGTTTCCTCGACGCTCTTGAGCAGGTGAGGAGACAGCCAAGGGGACGAGAAGGCGAGCAGATAGAGACCGATGAAGAATAGCTCATTAAGAGCGCAGAGGGTAAAAAGAATAGCCTGTAATGTTTAGGCAACTCATTAGCATTTGCTGCAGGACAGCTCGCCAAATAGCAGACGGGTCGAGCGGGAAGCCGGCGGCAAGTACCTTGTTGGTGTAGTAAAGGTTCAGCAGCCAGTTCTGGCTCTTGTCAATGTTCTTGTGGCTAGAATCGGAGCCGCCGACCACGAGTGTGGCATACATGTGCATGTAATGACTGGAGAAATCGAGGGCGATCAAGCCTTGGAATAGAATAGCCCATCGTGGGAAGGCAGACGACAAGAAGACAAGAAGGCATGATGTTGTGCAGCGATCTGTCACCATGTCGAGGACGGCGCCAAAACGCGTCGACTGTTCGAAAACTCGGGCGGCGTAGCCATCGAATGCATCGAGTAGACACGAAATGCTATACAGCACGGAGCAGGTTCGTGGGTGGACGGGCATGTAGTATAAGGAGGCGATGGCAAGCACGATGCGAATGTACCCTGATGACTCAATTAGCTTCCCACGATAAGTTTAGGGGAGGAGAAACCGAAAAAAAGACTGAGCTGGGTCTCGGCGATTCTTTTTGAGCATACCGATGATATTCGGCCAAAAGAGAAAGATGTTTTCTGTTATTTCTGTGCCTGAATCTTCCGCGACATGGTTGGCAGAGCCGTTCCCGTTCATCAAGACGATTTGCTGATCATCCTCGGATGCTGCAGCTGCAGCTGCAGATTCGCGCAGCTTCGCAGATTTTCGTCGGGTCTGGCGGGTAGACATGGTTGACGAGCGTGTCTGTGTTTCGATATACCGGAAGGATGTCAGATCGTGCGATTATCACAGTCGAGATGCTGAACAGTACAGCGTGTGTTTCTATAATGGTGGTTGAGTGAGATTTGCGCGCGTGACCGAAGGAGCCGAAAGGGGTTGTCGAGGTGCGTGGTGGTGACGACGTGCTAACAGAGAACCGAATATGGTAGCCAAGTTGCAGCAAGACGACAATTATTTCTTAAGCACACAAATGACTCCAGCGTCGATTAAATAGGCTCAAAGGGAGAAGAAGAGAACAGACGGAGTGCAATGAGCGCGCTGATGGAAGGAAGTAGGCCGGGAGGGGAAAGCTAAGGAAAGTTTTTAGATTGATGATGGATGGCTGCGAGCTTCCTGGGCCGTACCTTCCCGCACTTTCCTCCCCTCCTGTACTGCCCCCTTTCATTTCCCAAGCCGTCTCCTATCTGTGTCTTTGCACCACGTCGGGATCAGGTCTCAGGCTGTTTTTTTTTTATCCTAGAAGAAGCAAATCGATATTCTATCTTTACTTATCATCACCCGTCAACATGCTTCGATATGTTTCGATTGCCGCATGCGAACCGAGGCTAATGCTTGCCCAGCAAAACCAGGCATCTGCCGTACAATACCCACCCAATATGATTGGTTCTACGGAGTATGTAGCCCGCTTGGCCATGGACCCTTGATATGCAAGTCTTTTTTAGCGATGTCCATGAACTTTGCTTCGCGACACCAACCTCCTTAGCATGCACGCATGTGGCATTTTAGTCCGGCAGAGAAAAGCACAGAAAGGCTACTAGTAACTACCGGATCAATCCATCACCTGCGTGCCACGATACGGACAAGTGGCCCTTGATTTATGAGTCAGAACGACTTCCCAGTCCAGCCAGGAAGGAAGGATGCCCAGCAAATATGCCCCCTTCAGGATGCGTCAGCGAAGTCTTCGGAATTATGGAGCAAGCCCTTTGGATGGAAACCCAACCAGATCTACAGACTTGATCTACATCATGGCGAGCAATTGGCCCACACCTCGGCCCCGATCTTAAACGTGTTCGCGCAAGTTGCCGCACCTACCTTGGCTCTGGAGTTAATACAGGCGCTACGAAGTTGACGCGCCTTGTTGGGGATTGATTATTGCACCAGAAGGCACCACGACGGTGCACATGCATTGCCGCTGCCAAACCATCCTCACACTCCGCTGTCGAGGTAAAAGGACTCCTGAAGTTCACCCAATGTGTTGTGGCATGGATAATCTACGCATGCTTTTTATCATCCTGCTCATTGGTCACCGATGACGGAAAAATGATGCCAGTTTTGTTGGCTGTTACGTGTGGACTTGGCTATGGTCCGATGGCTTCCATTTGGAGACTCTCAGTGTCGTATGCTTGCTCACCTTGAATTGGAGACCTGGCCATTCTTAGGACATGGACACGGGGTGACTGGTTCCTTGGTTGATTGTCAGTCGCTGTGTCAGCCACATTTATGTCCTTGAATTGACCGCTAATGAATTGGTTGATTTGGCTTCTGATCAGTGTGCAACTTCATTCGGCGGATACGAGTTAATAGGCCAGCCAAGGCCGCCGAGATATGACACAGTTCATACGCGAAACACGAGGTTAAGCATGTTCTCGTCTGTATGAGAATCACAGAGCCTTCTCGGGCGGCTTTATTTCTAGACTCAACCTATTGAGATCAAGGCAACCTTCAGGCAAGCTTTGATGAGCTACAAAATGTCAAATTCTTCAGCAAACGCGGCATTTTCTGCTGTGGAAAGCAATTGCCTTTATGAGAAATAACCGAGTGTGGCCGTGTTTGAATCATATTTGGACACCGGCCGGCGTTTGGTTGATTCACGTCGTTTGCTCAAGAAAGCCAACCAGGAAGTTGATTATCAGCTATGCATGCATTCTTCAGATTATTCGAGATATTACAAGCGACGCATCGACATATTGGCAGTTGACCAATTAAAGGTTCCTCCCAATAAATGGTGGCGAAATTACGCTGACCGCTATTGTGAGTTGCTCGCTTGATGTTTACTCAGAACAACATGCGGAACCTTTTGGACGAATGGAAGCAGACTGGATGACTCGGTATGCACAAGGCACATAGTTCATCTGCATTAACTCTTCATCATAGGAAGTTGGCGTCTGTTGTCCTTTGATCAATTCTGGTCAATTCTCATGTCGACAAGGTGAGGCGGCGACGATGTGTGGATTCCGGTGAGTCGGGAGTCAAACAGAACCGTCATTCCCGCAAAGCAAGCAATGGAGAGCCAGCCAGTTGCCTACTTTTGATGACCTGTGGCGCTAAATCCATACAATATTGAGCCTACATATCCTACGCAGGCGTACGGAGTAGACGACTGGGAGGGTATCGACACCATGGCCCGTTCAGCAAACGGGACACGGGATCCGGGGCAATGCGGGGATCGAACAATCGTCTGCCGGTCTCCTGATAGCTAAGAGATGGCCAGCGTTAATCAGTGTGGACCTATCCGGATGCTGTTCTATGCAACCGGTCGCATGCTCTGTTGCAGGTGTTGACGTGGTCAGATGCTGCATTCGTCTGTCGGTCTTCCGGTGAAGGCTGATAATCTCGAAAAACGCCTTTCTAAATGTGCCACGGCATAATGGCCAAAGGGCACCTTGTCGATACCTTGCTTGTCTAAAGAGTTGCCGTCGGTCTTCCATCGGTCTCGAGGTTGGAAGACGTTGTGACATAGGATGATTTCGGTATGAAGGAAGAATTGGGGATGCAGGCTCAAGCAGTGATGAACGGCGTTGCCGACGATCCAGTCCATCTTGGTAAATTGAACCGGACCTGACGGATCTTGGAGCACCTCATACTTGCGACTGTAATATATGCAGGCTGGCTCTAATGGGAGCAATTAATTTGACAGCTGGCATGGAACTGCACGCGTCCCGTTCTATCGAGCCACACCGCCCCGATGGCTCGATCTACGTCTTCGTTATACTTGCGTATTATCGAATGGCCATGGTGCTCACTGGTGCTCACTCTTTCATCGCCTTTGACACCTACCATTAATACGCCACACGCCACATGAACCATGTACGCCCACTGTATCAGCATTGGGCTTGCATGGACAAGGTTCAAGGCAGAGGCATCAAACTACCTTTTCGCATCGCACGCAAGGATCATCTGGAGGACATTGCATACTCCATATATGGAAATGGGCAAAGGTAGGGCTGCAGGCCGCGTGTGGGCGCCTGTACCGACATACATACTGCGTACTGCGTAGTTGATCTTGCTTTTGGCGCAAGGTAAACAATAGCTAGGACCCGTGTTGGCCGTGTGTGTTGCATGGATCGCCACTACCGAAGGTTGGACCGTTCTTCAGACTCCCGTTATAGATTCCGTGCCACCTACATGCAGCTTGCCCGAGCGAGAGGGGCTCGAGAGGGCATGTATGTACGTACCAGGCTAGCTATCAGGCATGAGCGGGAAGGAGGCAAGGGGGCAAGGATACAAGGATACAAGGAGACTCGGGTAGCCTTTTGAACCAGAAACGTCAAAAAATGTTTCCTGGCGCCAAAAAGGTGGGTAGTTGGGGCAAATCCCCAATCTCTCCAGTTTCTTTGCCGCCGCTGTGTTCGGCCCATTTGCCGCACACTTGTCGCACACTTGTCGCCGACAGCACAGCCACGCAGGAGCCAATGAATGTGAATTGGCAAAACAACCCAACCAAGGCAAGCCAGGCAAGGCAAGCCAGGCTTGACCAGACTCGCCAGACTCTTCATTTGCATCGTTTGCCTAATGGCTAGCCTTGCCCTTGCCCTTGCCCTTGCCGCACAACGTCACCGTGCCACATGAAACGGGATGGAGCCTAATGTATTGTTTTGTCCTTTTCAACGTCTTGTCAGCCTGGCGTCATTCCCAAGCGTTCCTAAAGGGCGGTAGCTTTGTTGCTTTGTGCGATAAAGTCACATGATGCTTTTGCGCTTCCCGTCCGTCTCAAGCCAAGATTAGTCAAGATTGCTCTTCCATTCTGGGCGACGTACGTCACCTTGCTCATGTCCGCAGTCGCCGGCGTGCAAAAGCAGTCAGTCGTTCTCGAACTATGCCATGCCTGTTGCCCTGTTGCCCTGTTGCCTGTTGCCCTGTTGCCTGTTGCTGACCCCTGCTTGCTGACCCCTGCTTAGTGGCCGCTGCTTGCCCGCCAGTCAGTCTCACGACTTGAGGCGCTCCCTCCAAGCCAAGCACCACTTGGGCCTTAACCACCCCTGCCACTTCTTTGCTACTGCGTCGTTTTGCCATTTTTTGACTGCTCCTCATTTTTCTTTCTTTCGCTACTCTTTGCTCGTTGTTGGTGCCTGCCTGCTTAGGCGTCTTATCTTCTTCTTGCTTCGAGGGTACATGTTGCAGTGCGGCAGACCCCTTGCTGGTCTGCAGGCTGAAGGCTAAAGGGCAAAAAAAAAAAAAAAAAAAAAAAAAAAAAAAAAAAA
>KQ061692.1:252354-327269 GCA_001008035.1 Atkinsonella texensis
AAAAAAAAAAAAAAAAAAAAAAAAAAGAAAGAAAGAAAGAAAGAAAACTGAAAACTTCTCCTTCGGCCTCGATTCGGAACCTTGCTGTTTGCAACCACGTATCTTTTCCTCTCAGGTCTAAAAATCCCCGGCACCCACCTTTAAAACACCCGAGTAAATTGCGACCCATCTTCCAGTGCGCTTCCTCGAAGCTGTTGCTGTACTAAATAGTCAGCTATCCACGTCACCTGTCTCCATTCCCGACTATATCCAAAACGTCTATCCGACGATTTCTCTCCTTGTGCGGCTCCAGATCCCCGCCAGCTACGTCAACCGTTTTCCCAGGCCTTTGTTCCCTTCCCCGTGCTGCCATCGCTGATAACGAAACCCTTTCTCTGTCCCAGATTCGGCAGACCCTGCGTGGCCCGTCTTTTGACTCCCAAGGACCCAAGGGTTGTTGCGAGATGGCGAAGATGGCGCCGCATCCTACCCTCAAGGCGACATACGCCTCCAGAGCCCAGACTGCCACGCACCCGCTCAATGCCTATCTATTCAAGCTCATGGACCTTAAAGCGTCAAACCTCTGCTTGAGCGCTGATGTTGCCACAACTCGGGAGCTCCTCTACTTTGCGGACAAGCTAGGTCCGTCCATTGTTGTACTCAAGACTCACTATGACATGGTCTCTGGTTGGGATTTCCATCCTCAAACGGGCACAGGCGCAAAGCTGGCCTCGTTGGCTCGCCGCCATGGGTTCTTGATCTTCGAGGATCGCAAGTTTGGTGATATTGGTAATACGGTAGAGTTGCAATACGTCGGTGGTTCCGCACGCATCATCGAATGGGCACACATCATCAATGTCAACATGGTTCCTGGAAAGGCCTCCGTCACTTCGTTGGCAAATGCTGCAACCAGGTGGCTTGAACGATATCCATACGAAGTAAGAACATCAGTATCAGTAGGAACACCGACGGCAGAAGATTTCGAAGAAAACGATGCAGCATCCAGCGATCGGGACGAGCCCAAAGAAAACATGTCTCGACGACAAGACGACGGCCGTAAGGGAAGCATCGTCTCCGTCACGACCGTCACACAGCAATACGAACCTGTCAACTCTCCCCGGCTAACTAAAACTATGGCTGGCGGCGACGAAGTCCTGTTTGCCGGCATCGAGGAGGCACCCATGATGCGCGGCCTGCTCATTCTGGCACAAATGTCTTCAGCCGGCAACTTCATGAACAAGGAGTATACACAAGCCTGCGTGGAGGCTGCTAGAGAACACAAGGATTTCGTCATGGGGTACGTCTCACAAGAGGCTTTAAACTCAGAACCCGACGACCAGTTCATTCATATGACGCCGGGCTGCCAGCTCCCACCCGAGGATGAAGATCAAAACGGGATAGTTCAGGGCGACGGAAAAGGTCAACAGTACAACACACCACAAAAGATCATCGGCGTCGCCGGGGCCGATATCGTCATTGTTGGTCGCGGCATACTCAAAGCAGGCGACCCCGAGGGTGAGGCAGAACGGTATCGCTCTGCTGCTTGGAAGGCCTACACCGCAAGGGTTCGCTAGCTACAGGCTAAGCAGAAAGGTAATCGGTTCTGAAAGCCTGATACTGATTTGCTTCGATGTATCAGGTCTAAGGGGGTGAAAAAAAGGGGGAGAAGACGGCCGTAGGGTAGTATCATTCTTGGGACGGTACAGTAGTTTTCTGTTCCGCTCAAGTAAGCAAAACTTGGGGGTGTCTATGCTGGGTAACAATTGAGGACTGGGCAGTCACAAACAACCGCTGTCAGGCTGGGCAGCAATTCAAGTAAGAATACAAGAGAAGGGTATATGAAGCTGGGTATTTGGGACTCATGGAACATCTGAAAATCATGTTTGCGACTGTTGTTTATTATCCCCGCTTGTTCTTATTCCCGTTGCGCTCCAAGATTACCAGCGTTCTAATTTAAGCTGATCTCAAGAGAATTATTAAAGAATAAAGCTTGGCTACTCTAGTCGGGAAATTTTTCGCACCCTGTTCGTCTCCACACTCCTTGTTCGCTCCTTCTCCACAGCCGTCTTCCGGGCATGTCTGTGTTTTACCAGCATGCGCAATCCAAGTACCGTTCTTAGAAGCCAAGCCATCAGCAGCGGGCTATTTGTGAAAACGAAGCAGTTGATAAAGCCCTTGGATACAGCAAATTCCGGTATTGCCGGATGTTGCACGGGATAGGAAAATACGACGTTCTAACCCAACATTACTCGCGGCGCGCAATTTTTGCGACACCGGAGAGCCCCACTCACTCCGGCCCCACTACCCGGTTCCTCTTTCCTCATGTAAGCTCGGTGACGACAGACCACGTTGAACCTCTTGTCAGGATCATCTTGCTGACCACAGTTGCGGCGGAGATATCTAATCGTCTCGAACGAGCTTGACCGAGGAAGAGACGTCGTATTGTTGTGTCATGCACGGAGTGCCGTAGGCGAAAGCAAACGGTATGCAACTTCGGCATGCAATCCAAGCAGGGGAAATCCTAGGCCGGCACACGCAAGATGACCTTTTCTGACTTGTGCAAGACTCTTCATCGCTATCCCACAGCGACGAGCCCCTCTCCAGCATGGCCGCCTCTTTGGGCCATGGGCAGACGGGTGCGTCGACGATTGGCATTCTCAAAAAGATTGAAATATCTCCAACCCCTGAGGAACAGATAGCCACGTCGAAGCTCTCCTCTCGAGACATTCGCCAGCACACCTTCGCTATGAGAGAAAAATACAGAGGTCTTATCCGGCAGCATCCTGCCAGGGTTTTCATTGACAAGCTTGCCAACTCATTCGTGAAGGAGTCCAACTGGCAGCACTATTCTGTGGACCCAGACATGTTCTACAAGCAATTGAACGAGTGGCATGCACTGCCGTTTAGCATCTTCTCATCCGAGGGTCCGCAAGGCATCCCAGCTGTTCTCTTTCAGATGATAGCAACCGACATTGCTCATTGTCTCAGATGAGTCGGTAAAGGATTTCGCCACGTTGAAGTATGTAGCGGACATGACTTTTGAGGGATCTTGCATGGGATTTTAGTGAAAGCGGTGCCAACATTGTCAACCTCTTTGGCAAGAGAGGCTTGTGTACGACGACGGTTCAGACTGTCTATACGAAGCGGTACCCTGCCGCTGTTACTGACGTTTTGCTCCTCCAAAAGTGGCACGTGGTCGCTATTGCAATCCGAGATGCGCAAGAGTTAGGTATGCAAGGCGATAGTTTAGACCCAAAAGCGGCAGGGACCAGCTTGGAAAAGGTCCTGGAGAATCAATGGGCAATTGAGAGACGGAGGAAATTGTACATGGTCCTGGCAATTTGGCCCTCAAATAGGGAACGGCAAGAAGAAGAAGAAGAAGAAGAAGAAGAAGAAGAAGAAGAAGAAGAAGAAAGAAGTAGGAGAAGAGGAAAAAATGGAAATTGTGCATTCGTGACCAACACGATACAGGGATATAAATATGTGCCTTATGTTGGGCCGACCAGGCACAGTAGACTGGAGGCACGGCTGTCCCTCATTACCAACAGATGTCACGGCTCCCTTGGATCTCACGACAGCTCCAGTGCTGCCTCGCAACCTTACCCGCGCTCTGTGGCTGCATGAGCTCAACGGTCCCTTGCGTGATATTCAAGACTTGGAGCAAGACGGTCCTTACCCAAAAGACTTGTCCAAAGTTGACAGCGTGGAGAAGAAAACCGATGAGAATAAGCCAGCCATTTTCAGGCTTGAGCATGCAGATACAAGATGGGACAATGCACGCAGACATGCACTGGATGCATGTGACTCGATATTATTTTGCCGTGTTACATGTTCCACGAGTTCAGCCTTGTGGCGCTGCACAGGCCGTGTGTGTTTCACCGCAAAGCGAGTCGAATGGAGGGAGGCCTTGAGGGCTAGCCCGGCCATGCGGGATCTCCAGCGGCTCATGTTTGAGGGACTACCCAAGGCGTCTTGGAGGAAGTAAGTAGGGCCGTGTTTGGATAACATGGGAAGGCGCAGAGATTGTTGTGAACTGAACATGCTAACGTGACGCGCTGCTTTGGTAGTTTCATATTGTTCTTCGGGGCTTTTGATGCCATTGTTCTTATTGCATCCATATACATGCTCTTTCCTCATGAGAATGTCGAGCAGAGAAATTCGTCTCTGGAACATGCATACTGGGCGACTGAGCGTTTTGCCGCAATGCAGGATCGCAACCCACTGGCCAAGGCGGCCGACGGCGTCCTTCAGGCCATCCTGGCAAAAGCTGCAAGGTCTGGCTCGGGCTGCTCCATCGGATGCAACGGCCGGCTTATCGTCAAGAGATGCAGCATGTGGGAGTAGTGAATTGATTGCCACCACAAGCGCAGCGACCAGCGCGGCTGCAAAGAGGGATGAAACGGACCTGGCCTGGGTTTCACCAAACCACTGGGCCACGCCTCCTCCAGAGAGCTTATTAGCAACTATAATTCCGACGTTTCCAAACATCGGATCTCCTGTGCAATGATGATGCGAGGGCGATTCCGCATTGTCAAACCTTGGCGCCTGCAACTTCGGCTGGGGATTCACATGTGCCGCTAGTTTCTGATTCGTTAGCGTGGCAGTTTGGCGGTGCGGTGGCATCGAGAACGGGTCACGGGCGGTATTTGCCGCACCTTGCGGGTCGACAAGGCGCTGCTGTGATTGGACATGTCGAAGCCGGCTACCGAGCGAGAGGTCTGTCTAGCACACACAAACACAAACACAAACACACATACACACACATACACACACATACACACACATACACAGAGTGAGACGCACGAGGGCCGTGTCCCACATAGAAGGCTGGACCGGGGCGTGGCACGATTAATATGGGCAGGGCGCGCATGACAACTGTAAAAAATGCAAGGCCGTCTTGGCAGTCGACAAGCTTTCAAGGAAGAAGGTGGGTGATTGGGCACGACGCAAGGAATGCCGAAACAAAGTGAAGACGACAAGTCGCGCGCGCCGCTCCATCGCTGTCGAAGGTTGTGTGTAGATGCGACACACCGCACACCGCACACTGCATTCGCAGAAAGAATAAGCGCAATCGCACGGGATGCCAAAGAAGTTGGATTGGCAAGGGGTGCTGCACCAACCAGGCGCGTAACTCGGCGGCTGCAGATTCGGCTCGATTGGAAAGGAGTGGGCGGGCGCTCACAGAGACGACGAGAGGATGCGATCATGATTGCGGAGTACAGCTGCTTGGTTGGCTGCGGCCAGTTCGTCGAATGCGGCGGATCAAGGACGGGACGGCGCCAAAGGCAGCCACTACTGACATTCACGACGGGCTGATACAGGGCGAACAACAAGGGGCGTCGTGCTGTAACGAGATTGAATGCTCTGAGGCAGCCACCTGGATGTGTTTCAAAATGCAGCCCGGACTCTCTCTCTGTTGCACCAAGAATGACTGAATGTATCGCCATGGGATGCGTTGGGCCAGGCCAGAACTGCGATTCACATTCGAATACCCACGAATGCAAATGCAAATGCAAACGCAAACGCACATGACAATACACATGACAATACACATGACAATACACATCCATGCTGGCCGTCCATGACTACCGGTAGGGTCCTGTCTGTCTACCTAGGTAGGTACCTTAGGTATGTCATGACTATACTTTGGAAGATATGCCGGCTGGGCCCCACGTCTGGCCTCCACGTCTGGCCTCCACGTCTGGCCTTTGCCGGGTCGACCCCACTTGCCTTCCTTGCGAGTCATCAATGTCCATGTCAATGCACCACTTTCTTGGCCACAACACCTGCAGGGGTTTGGCGCGATGGGTCCCGCAGCTGGTGGTGATGCAGCCGGTGGTGATGCAGCCGGTGCTGCAGCTGGCAAGCCGCCTGTTATTAATAATCGGTCACGGCTCTTGTTGTCCATGTGGCCGCACGACATGCAGACATCAGAAGACATATAATAAAGGCTGCAACTGCTGCGAGCCCATCGGCAGCTTATATCTTTTATTATCTTCGAATTTCTACTCCGCACTCTCTACCGAGTACATGTTTCGCTTTGTGCTGCATATTCGAGCCGTCAGACCGTCTTGTTGGCGCCAACTCTCAACCCAGTCGCCCCATATTCCTTTTTTTTCCTCTTCTCCCTCGAGTTACCACGGCTGCTTGCTGTTTGATTCGTGCGAGCTCTCTGCACCTTTGCTGCAACCGACAGGAAGAAGGAGATTTCGATACCATCTCTGACACATCATTCGAGATTCAAGTCTGCTACTCACAGTCAGTCAATCTGGAATTGAGGGAATGCGTTAAAGCTTCCTGCACGTCGACAAACTTTTTTTTTTTTTTTTTCTTTTTCTTCTTCTTCTTTTTTTCCCCTCCGGTCTTGTAGTTTCTGGTCCCATATACACGACAAAGCACTATCAAGCATACAACTCTGCAAAACCTAAAACTACTTCGCCGAAGCGCATCATGGCATTAACTACCAATGTTGTTGACTTTGTTCAACGGTTTCAAGATATACAGCATCAGCGTGATGATTCAGATCAACTGATTCGCGTAGGTCGGCCCTTGTATACTAGCCCCCGAAAAAAACCCCCCCCCCCCCCCCCCTCCAATTTATTGCAGCAGACGGCTCATTTGACCCTGTCTAGGATGTCCTCTGGTACTGCAATAAACTCGAGACGGCCTTTCGATATCAGAACCAGAAAATAACCGACGAATTACAAGACTGCAAGCGAGAAAAGCGAGAGCTGCAGGCTCAGCTCTTGGATAGCGAAGCCAGGACAGAGTGGTATACCAGAGAGGTTGATGAAATTAGGGTACGACCGCTACTTTTGACTTTGTATCCACGCACATCACTGAATACTTTTGCAGAATCAAAATGCTTATGTGTTGGTTGCGATTGACGGTGATCGACTCTTGGTGCGCCCTCCTTTTTGATCACTGAACGCTCAATGTCGTAATGGCCTTTACTGACCAAACACACAAAGTTCCGCGACCAATGGATCAAGCAAGGGGTCGACGGGGGTAAAAAGGCAGCCCTGGCCCTCCAAAATACAATCAAAGCCCAGTGCGGCGAGCACGTGGACGATGTCGAGATTATCACAAAAGTCGTGGCCAACTTTGGCGGTGTCGCGAAAGCCTTAGGTCGCGACTTGTCTGACATTAAAGATTTTGCTCTGGGCTTCACGCAGGCCAAGGCTGCTTTCGACTTCATTGACGTGGGATACGGCAAGGACTGCGTGTCCTCAAAACTTAAAGGTTCGTTAAAAACTCCCATCATCAAGCAGGAGAGATGGACGCTCACAAGATGGCGGCTAACATGTGGCGCCTACCTGCCCAGAAAACATTAAGTGGCACATGAGCAATTATAACTGCAAGCATATTGTGATGGGTATCTCCCCCGACGCGTCATATACTTCCTTGTTGGACGAAATCGCCCAGGACGACTTCAATCGCCAGCGTCTTAGCATTATCGAGGGGGTCTCCGGGTCATCCGACCCTGCCGTATCCAATATTAGCACAGTCGACCTGGGCAAAGACCTTTTCCGTACCGACAAGAACCCTGACAAACACACATCGGTCTGGCCTCTGGGTGCTTGGCCGGCTGGTCCTCGAACGGTCAGTCCTTCAACGAGCGTCACGTCCATTAGCACTCCCGGGCGCTCCTCATTGTCGTATGCCAATGCAGCCAGCAGCGCGCAGAGCAGTCCTCCGTCGCCACCGCAAATGACTCTGCCGATTCCCCCCAAGCCTATCGCCCGGCCCGTAAAGTCGCAGTATCAGCAAATTCCGCCGCAGCAGCTCGATTGGAGTCCAGGACCTCGTGGGTTGGACGAGCCAATCACAGTGAGCATTCCGGCACTGGAGAGCATCAAGAAGCGAAAGGAAGCGGACAAGCTATGCAATAATCACTTTCTGCGAGGGCCATGCACCAAAGGAGACTCGTGCTTCTTTGTGCATGACTACAAACCAAGCAATGAGGAGATCAATGCCATTGCCGTGTTGGCTCGGCAGAACCCGTGCACAATGGGCCAAGATTGCGACTCTGACGAATGCATCTATGGCCATCATGTAAGGAGACGATATCTGCGCCCCGGGTACAGCGGATCATGTCGGCTAACCTGTCACAGTGCCCCAGCATCCGCGAAGGCGTCTGCATTCATCCGTTTTGCAAATTTCCCGAAGAGGCCCATCCTCCGGGCACCAAGTATAAAAACCCACATATCAAAGTAAATTAGTGAGTGGCATAGATGCACAGAGCGGCGAATAAGGACGGAATTTGGGGGTAACGGCAGGACAGGGAGAGGGGGCTTTGCAAGGGTTTCCCATAACACGTGGCATATACACTACTTTTGCCTGCCTTGGGGCGGGGAATGCTTTTATGGCAAGGTCCTTTTCTGCTGACTAGAGGGTCTATCACGTGTCCGTTGTGCTGGCCTCTAGTCTGCGCTTTGACCCAATTGCCCTGGCTCTAACTGGGAGCGGGGCACTCTTCAGCAATTCTTCATCCATGACATACATTTTACGTTATTGTGGGGTCGTGCAGGCAAGCGGGCCTAGTTATTCCGATTACCCCGCTCCTAGCTATTAAGAATAGACAAAGGAGCTAGGATACATCATGCCAGTGGTTATCGCCTATTAGGAACACGTACAGTTGGTTACTAGACCAAGGAGCCAGGCTGTATTGTATTGCCTACTTTGTTGCTCCTGATCTTTGCCTTTTGCCTCTTTTGCAGGCCCCTAGTGCCAATTTGGGTGCGCCATTTCCCTCAACAAACTATATTCTCACATTGTTCGCGTGACGGGCTGGATGTACATGCATCCTGGCTCATCGTCGTATGGCAGGCAGCATCAAACAGGATTCTATTGATGGATTCCAATCCAATCCAATCCAAATTTACACACAAATATCGCCACGTCAGTTTCGTCGAGGTTATTTCATAATGGCAGCTAACCAACCCCCTTCCCTTACTTCGCACAGTTTCGCCCCCGCCCCGGCCCCGTCCGATATAAAAGCGCGATGAGATGCCATTCGCGGCTACTGCTACACACAATGTCTCTTCTTACAGCTGAGCGGAAATGACCTTCTCCTGGGTGTCGGACAAGGCCCAGTCGCTGGCGTACTTCTTGCTCCGCACGGCAGTGGCCTGCTCCCGGGTGAAGCCCTTGGCCCGGGTGGCAGGATTGTAGCCGAGGCCGTTGGACTTGGCGACGGCGGCGTCGTCGAGGGTGGGCGCGACGGCGCCGTCGGGGCGCTTGTAGACGGTGACGACGACGGCGCCGCCGAGGCCGAGGTTGTGCTGCAGGCAGTAGCGCGTGCCGGGGGCGCTGCGGTTGTTGGCCCAGCCGCGCAGGTGCCAGACGAGCTCGGCGCACTGGGCGATGCCCGTGGCGCCGAGCGGGTGGCCCTTGGAGATGAGGCCGCCGGAGGGGTTGACGACGTACTTGCCGCCGTAGGTGATGTCGCCGCGGCGCACGAGCTCGTGGGCCTTGCCCTTGTCGCAGAGGCCGAGGGCGTCGAGGGCGACCATCTCGTTGGCGCTGAAGCAGTCGTGCAGCTCGACGACTTGGACGTGGGCGGGCGTGATGCCGGCCTGGGCCATGGCGGTGCGGGCCGCGTGCTGCGTCATCTCGTAGCCCATCAGGTCGATGCTGGAGCGGGAGAAGAGGCTGGGCGCGTCGGTGGCGAGGCACTGGCCGGCGATCTCGACGGCGTTGGCCCACAGGTGCGGCCGGGCGTCGAGGAAGTCGCGCGAGACGAGGATGGCGGCCGCGCCGCCGTCCGACGTCGGGCAGCACTGCAGCTTGGTCAGCGGCGCGAAGATGACGGGCGCGCGCATGATCTGCTCGAGCGTGTAGACCTGCTGGAACTGCGAGTAGGGGTTGCGCGGCGAGTGCGCGTGGTTGACGCGCGCAATCTCGGCAAAGTCCTCGTCCGTCGCGCCGTACCGCTCCTTGTACTCGCGGCCGGCGTTGCCGAACATCTGCGCCGCCCCGGGCGCGGGCTCGAACCCCCTCGTCTCGACCATCATGCTGACCGTCGTCCCCATCGGGCTCTCGCGGTCGTTCCAGTGGCTCTGCAGGCTGCCGGCCATCATCTTCTCGAACCCGACCACCATGACGCAGTGCGCCGCGCCGCCGGCCACGAAGGCGCGCGCCATGGCCAGGCCCGTGCTCCCCGTCGAGCAGTTGTTGTTGACGTTGTACACGGGGATGCGCGTCATGCCGAACTGGTAGAAGACGCGCTGGCCGCACGTGCTGTCGCCGTAGCAGTAGCAAGCCACGCCCTGGTCCACGTCGTCGTAGTTGATCTGCGCGTCCAGCAGCGCCTTGATGCCCGCCTCGAACCCGAGCTCCGTGTAGTCGACCTGTCCGCGGGGCTTGATGAACTTGGTCATGCCCACGCCCAGGACGTAGACGGGGGAGCCTTTGTTGCTGTTGGTAGCGGACATGATGAGGGCAAGCAGGGTGTTGTTGTGTTTGCAGAACGCAGGGTTGGAAACTTTGTTCAACGTCGACGGGCCCCCCGGGAGGGGGCGGTTATTATGTGTTTTCCCTCCCTCTACCACGGGGGCCCATGTTTGAAGTGAAATGTTGAAATGTGATATGCGGGGGAGGTTGAGTTCGGTCCTCTACTTCCCGGGCCCGCCTAGCCGAGGTCCATGCTGCGGGGGGGGGGTTCCATCGGACGAACTGATACGTGCGGGTCGGCAAGTCAAGTCGTTGGTTGCGATGCCACGGCTCGTCAGAGTTGCATTGCCGGCTGGGCTCATGGGGTGACCCAGGCGGCTTTGCGATGCCTGCCACCAGGAATGCCAGCCAGGCCAACACATGAAAGAAGCAAGCAAGGCAGAAAGCGTCATGTACTGAGGTACTTGGAAAAATGCGTTCCATCCAAGTCGTTGCCGTAGCCGAAGCAGCAAAGAAGCATGAATGACATGGCCGAGTCAACGGCTCCGACGCGTTTTCCCCCTCCCACCAAAAAGGAAAAATGCAATGCTGCGTCGGGAATGGGGCTCACAATTGCCTCTTTTTTTTTTTTTTTTTTTTCCTTTCCTTTTTAACAAAAATGTGCGCCGTCAACAAAAACCACCTCGGGCCGTAACGAAAAAAAAATAAAAATAAAAAGAGAATCATGCCATTGTAGATACCCTTGCCTGCCAAGTCAAGCCCAACTCCCCCGCGCTCGTCAGACCATGATCCGTGACCAACTCCGCAAATTTCGCACGGTAATAAAGAATCAATCCTTCGAATCCTTTGTTCTGCGCAAACACGCCCATCAATCCACATGCGTTACCAGTAGTTCCAGGTGTGTCCAGCCACACCACGTACCACGCAATACTCATGTCTTTCCTCCCATTCATTCTTCATCCTCCGCTTATGCCAGAGTCCCTTTCAGCAAACGAAATGAAAAAAACACGCCTCCTGTCCACAAGACACCGTTTGCTGTCGGGGTATATTAAGAAAACAAGCAACGTTATTTGGGGAAACCCAAAATCAAAACATGTCAGTCATCGGAGCCGAGGGCAAGATGTACACTAATGTCGTGAACAGGGAAAAAAAAAAAAAAAAAAAAAAGACCCATATCAACGCCACCAGGAATTTCTTTAAAGGATCCCCATTTGAAATTCGTCAACATTCCCCGTCATTTCCAATCATGTAGTCCCTGGGCCCAGCTCCTGGGAAACAACTTCTTCATTCCCATCCATCCCACAATGTCCAACCTGCCAGGTTCTTTCCGGGCCCGCCTGATACCATGCTGCTCGAGTAACCGTAGGACGGCTGCCCGTGCATGAAGGCGTCCTGCGTATACTGATGGTCCATGGAAATGGACCGGAGCTTCTCCTTTGTCATGCCCGATGATCGAAGACAGGCGTCAAAGACGGCATAGAGATTCCGCGTCATGTCTTGGATCTTGGGTTCCGGGCTTTTAACGCTCTCCAACACAGCTGCAACGCATAATATGTCCTTGGTGTCACTTCCACTCATGAACTTGATGAGCAAATCTAGACTTTCCTGCACCGTGGAAATCAGGCGCAGTGGCGACCACGGTATCACGCTTTCGCCGGAATAAAGTGACAGCTCGTCAGGCGTCTCTGTCGTAACATGAGGCCCTGCCGAATGGTTGAGCACCAGTGATTCCGAGTTTTGTCGTACGGCAGCCTGAATGTAGTAACAGATGCTTAGCGACGAGTAGATTATGTCTGGCTTCAAGATTTGATGGTACATTTCCGCCACCTCGTGGAACTGCGTCATTGACGGATCCAGTTCGTCGAGATACTTCAATATGACGACCGAAGATTTCAAGAATGACCTCGAGATCTCCACAGGCACATCAGCAGCCCCCAGCGCCAAGGGTCGGTAGAGTGCCAGCAGCGGCCGTCGCACATGCATGTCCAGAATGACGCGACTTCTCCACTGCTTGCTCTTCTGTGCCGCACTGTAGGAGCCCTGGCGTGGATATATATAGTTGATGTCATCCAAGAACCGTTCCAGCTTCATGCCAACATCCAGCACCTCGGAATAATCGCGGAGAGAGTCAACCCGGTTGACCAGCGGCGCTACGCGCATGCGAGCGGCGAGCGTGATGGCCGCGTATACCTGCATCTGATTGTCCGTAATTTGGTCAATCGGTCTTGTGGGAGGGAGTTCGTGCATGTTGTGGTAGATTTCCGAGTCGTTCAGGTTTCGAGGCGGCTTGCATGTGAAGTCGCCGTCTCGGAGCAGAGACGGCATGTTGCAGGCTATCGACATGTGCAAGTCCATGTCAGCCATTGTGAACCATAATCTTCGGCGCATTTCGCCCCAAAATACGGGCATCCTGGGCTCGCATTCTGAAGGGTCTCGGTGCATGCCCATGCTCATTGCCAGCCTGAGGACATAGCCCAGCTTGTTCCAAGAATCCTGCAGACGAGGGGTAATCATTCTCGACGCATGTATCAGCAGGATCTGAACCTGCACCGTACTAATGTCCACAAGCTGCTTCCCCTTGAGGCTGTCAAGCCAGCTCTGAATCAGAGCACAAGCCGTTGGGATATGGACGCCATCACTTCGCTCATGTCCCATCCCCCTCGACTTGGTCTCGAATCGGGAAGCCACGGATAGGACGCACAGTAATTGTGGAAGAAATGATTCGGACTGTAGCTTTCCGTCCCAGTACATGTTGTAGGTGTCATAGAATGTCCTGGCATGAAGGATCCTGTAAATCGATTCGGATGTATCGAAATACATTGTGACAAGCCGATCACATATCTCCTTTTTGGGGAGAATATCCGTCATGCGCTTCTGCACTGGCATCATGGAATCAACAAACACCGTGATCGGCTTCATGGCCAAATGCAGCTCGTCTTGGCGATGTTTATGCAGCAGCCCAAAATTGCATAGCAATTCGTCGATAGCATTCCTCTGATGGTGTCCAGCGAGAAATGCTCGTGCTTCGGGAAACTAGAGGAACGGAGTCTGGTCAGTGTGTGTGTGTTCGTCTGGCCCGAGCAAGACAGAGCACATGGTAGGTCACATACCACATTCAGCATCACTCGAGGACTGTGCTGCCCGAAAAAACGTGTAATCATGCCACCGCGCTTGACGGACAGCCCCCGTACAGTGTTGTCGGCTGTATATAATATCCTTCCTCCGCTCGCATCCGTGGGGGCAGGGCTCCGGCCGTGCATGTGTCTTTCCAGTCGGTCCATGCGTAATGTCAGCTCCTCCAAGACAGGCAAGCCTGGTGATCCGCCATTCTTGGCTGGGACCGCGTTGGTATCGTTGTTCGGCACGGTATTAGACGTCCCTGGCGGACAACTACGTTTTATCGGTCTATTTGGATCGATAGGTTCCGTGTCGGAGGCATCCGAAAGATTCGCGGGGTCGTGATCGGCAGCATATTTACAATTGCGAGTCGACTTTTGGCATTGTGAGCATGGCAAGAGACGATCGCACTTTAATTTTCTTTTTCGACACTCGGTGCAGGATTTTACCGGTCGTGGGCGTTTAACACTCCTTTGTTGTATTTGTAATGCATGTTGATGGTGCTGATGTTGCTGATGTTGCTGCTGCTGCTGATGCTGCTGTTGCTGCTGCTGGTGATGTTGCTGTTGTTGGGTCAGGCCCGGTGGCGGGCGAGAGATTCCATGAGGAGAAGTATGGACGGCATGTTGCTGAGGCGGCGTTCGCACATGCGAATTATTATTCTCATACGAGCTGGTGGCCGATCCCGTCGAGGAAGATTTGTGCGCAGTGGAGGAGGAGGTGGTGGTGGTGGTGGTGGCGGCGGCGGCGGCTGCTGCTGCTGCTGCGGCCGTTGATGTTGTTGCGTCGGCCGGCAATGGAAATCCATGCATGGCGGTTGACATGTTTCCCGTATTTTCACCAGAAAAACACGACTCGCATGGGATGAAGCGACTACTGATCCGAGGGTTGAGCACTAAGACAGCTGGCCGTCAATTGGAGAATAACCGATCTGTAGCCTGTAGTCGGGGACAGGTTCGCAAGCCCACAAGTCATCTTCTCCCCGGAGGACTACGAGCGAGGATGGCGCAAGAAATGCGATTCGTTGATCGGTGGCTAGACAGACAGTCGACGTTAGAATTAAGTGAAGCTGTTGGGCAAAAGCCCAGCGCTTTGGTGGTGACGCCTGCTGCAGTGCTGTCGCAGTCGCAGTCGCAGTCGCAGTCGCAGTCGCAGTCGTAGCCGTAGTCGTAGCCGTAGTCGTAGCCCGTTCGGTTTGTTGTGTGTCTGTGGCTATGTTTTGTTATCGGTTGGCAATAGTCGGCGCGCCGTCGAGTTGCTCTTTGCTGGGCTGGCTATGGCAGATCGATCCTATGGCTTTGATGCGAAAACGACCAAAACGACCTGCCATGCCTCGAGCCAATGCTGCCGTGAGCGCGACGGTTCGTGTAAATGACCAATGACACCAAGAAGACGGCTGAGGCGAGGAGAAAGACGAGGGTCTGACAATATTTCGTGAGGCACACACAGAATGAATGGGGCGCCGGGATGGCTGTGTGTGCCTGTGTACGCCTTGTGTACTTGTTGTACGTGCTGGCAGCAGTAGCCGTAGCAGTAGCCGTAGCAGTAGCCGTAGCAGCAGCAGATGGGGAAACTAAGTCGGGCAAATACAAAGGCGTAGGTGGGGTCGGGCTAACGTAGTCGTATTAAGTTTCTTGAGGATGAGCTTGACAAGTCCAGTCCAGCGGAAGTGCAAGCGAGGCGCGAGGCGCCAGGCAGGAGCGAGCGAGCGAGCGAGCGAGAGCTGGAGGCTGGAGGCTGGAGGCTGGAGGCTGGAGGCTGGAGGCTGGACCTGGACCTGGACCTGGACCTGGACCTGGAGCTGGGGACTTTGACGGCTAGAGAGGGGTGGGTTGTCGGGCCTGGCCTGTCGGCCGAGACATTGGTGAGCACTGAGGATCCAGAATCCAGAATGCAGATTCGTGGCCCCCACGCAACCAACATGCGACGATGACAAGAAACAGAAGCCGTTGTTGGCAGTGGCGCCGACGCGTAGAGGGGGAAGATGGAGAGAAAAGAAAGGGACCACGAGCAACGCCCGCAGTGCAGCAGCAACGACGACGTTGAGATGCTCTGCTCATGAGGCTGCTCCTGGGGCTGCTCTTGGGGGGCAGGATGTGCAAATTGCAGGTCACTCACTCATCACCATGACAGGTTTCGCGACTTTGTCTTCTCGCAGCAGTGCAAGCTTAGGTGCAGTAACCAATCAGCCTACTCTGCGGACCAGGCTAAGCCTTCTGGCGGCTGGGTCTGTAGGCAGGTAGGTAGGTACCTAGGTCGGTAGGAAGTTTCACTCCAGCCTCTCTCCGTCGGCCCTAACCCACAATGGTCGAAAAAACCTGGTAACCCGTGAATGCATGCGCCTTGGTGACGATGCTGTCCGCGATGATTTATGGTAAGGGGCTGATGGCATGGAAAAGCGGGGAAGTCACAGAATCGACTTGGGTGTGCACACCTACCACCTAGGTACCTACCTACCTCGCCCCGACTGGTCAGACCAAGAAGGCATCTCGGGTGTAATTTTCCTTCCCATGTCGGTTTCTTGCTACGTTTCGTTCTTGGGGCCACGAATCACGATGGTACAACGCTACAGAACAAATCACACCGCCACGCCCGCAGCAAGGATGCCTTCCTCCATTTGTCCACGAACAAGTAAGTAGACGGGGGCTCACAGGACAACGACGGAGAGAGAGACCAACTACATACCTACCTGGGTACAGTGGCTGGAAGAAACTATTGTTTCCAATCATCACTTGCACTGATACGGCGCAACTATTGGGCCACATCCATGGACGACGGTACACATTTTGTGCTTCAGGCGCGCAGAGCCACGTCGACTGGGCAGCCAAGTTCCCTTTATACAAAGAAGCGCCGCGACTTGGACACCAATAGACCAGACGCTTTCGCGGGCTTCTACACATACATACTGTACCTACCTACACAAGCTCTGCTATGCACAGGCTCGGGGGATGCTGTCCACTCCGGGGCGTCGCTCCTTCCTCCGCCCTTCTACTTCCAATGTCCAGCAAGAGTTGCCCAGCTTGCACTTTCCACGAATAAGGTGAGTTTCGTCCTCTCACACAAGGGGCTCGCATTGTTCGAGGAGTCGTTGGGAGTGTCCTTAGTCATTATGCCATCCTGTCTATGGCATCATCAGCATCAGTACTCCGTACAGCATCTAAATCATGGGAGCAGCCTGTGTGGTAGGTGGTTGACTTGTATGAAATTTGTGCCGGACAGACGCACACACCCCCAGAGCCATGGACAGGCAGCGAGAGACAATTCGTCGGCGACGCCGCTGCCTCCTCGGCCGAATCGGTCTGGGGTCACCCCTGTTTCGAGGTGCGGAAGCACGCTTGAGCAAGCAACACATGCCCCGGGGGGGGTGTCAATTTAACCCGACCCTCGACAGGAGCATCGCGAAGGGCCGCGAGGGTCGGATGAATTTGATCATCCCCTTGGCAAGCTACGCAGCTCCGTCGGACCAAGTGGGTAGAAATGCTGGAATACTCCGCCGCCAGGGTAGTAGTTGGGGTGGAACCGGCACCATGCCGAGCACTTCTTGGGCGGCTTCGATGGAGCAGAGGATGGAGCAGGCGACGGAGCACCACGTTGTTCTCGCTGCAAAGAAATCGTCTCATCCCGGAGCTTGCCAGGGGCCAATAATTAGAACTGGGCCGTGTGGACGGGGCGTGGTTGGGCTCTTGGCATCCACTGGGCACGCAATTCACAAAAGTGCCACGAGTTGAGCTGCCACGCGGGGGATGAAAGATGGGAAAGATTGACGGGATTGTCGAGGCTGTCAAGTGTTTTAGGTTGGATCAAAATCCTTGAGGCAGCAACCTGTATTGAATTATGGCCAGAGTGATGGTCGGAGCGTACAGAATTGTAGATCCATCAATCTTGATCTTTTTTGTTATTTATTATATCCCGCCATCTTGGTGAATAATCTTGATCAAAATCGGACTTTAATTGCGAGCGCTCTGGCCGTGGGCAGCCAAAGGGGGTCTGGTGGGATTTCGAAGGTTGCGGGTCCCAAGCCCGGTTATTTTATGCTGGCTTAGTGCCCGTGCCTGGCACTCCGTCACAGTCACAGGGAACGGTTACCAAGCAACCTTTGCGCGCCACCCCGATTTCTAGTCAGAGCTCGGTAACAATGACGACTTTGAAAAAGCCCTTGCAATGTACAGCATGTATATATATCGTCGCGAGTGTCACTAGGCTCTCTCTGACGGGAAGCACTGACACAGCGCCTGAGTCACTAGAGAAAAAACATACACGTCACAAGACCCTGTAGAGTTGGCAACCTATGATGAGCTCTGACCAGAAACCGGGGGTGGCGCGCGATTAGGTCCATGGCGTCCACAGCTCGGACTACTCCGTCCAAGGTGTCTCGGCTCGCGCAGCCAGCAAACGAGCAGGCAGGGAAAAGAGGCCCTGATGTCGATCAAGGAAACGCCACCCGCCAAGGTGAGGTCTGGGAGCGCGTATGGAGAGGGTGTATGTATGTACCTTGTGCACTCGCGCCTGGTACCTGGTCTTCTTGCACCTAGGTACCTACCCAGTACGTGCCGACGTTCTGCGTGATGTGCGTGGCTTGGGCGATATAATCATACCCCTCCCGCAATGCGCCTACGGAGTACGCTGTAACCATTAATTTTGATGAAGTAGCAGACGCTGTCATTGAACGCCTTTTGGTCACATGTGTCTTGAGAGGATCGACGAAGAGGGCCGCTACCTGACTGTACAAGCGACGCCGTTGCGTGGCCCCCTCAGTCTCGGAGTCCTCATAAGCATTAACGACGAGCAGAACTTGCCATCGTCATCACTGCTAGCGCCGCCAATCACAAAGGAAGGAGGACCACGGCGCTTGGCTGTCCTGAGGCTCGAAGCGCTAGCCCCCATCCTCCATCCCATTGGAGTCTTGGGGTCTGGGGCGATGACTCCCACGTCAGTCAGTTTCATCAATCATCAATCTTGCCACCGTCGCTTAAGCTGGCGGGCAAGTGGGGCAGGTAGCCAGAGGGCGGTAGGCATTGGGGAATGAAGAAAGAACGGACCAGCAGGGTCTTGATGATGGGTTTGTTGCACACCAGCCACAATGCCAAACGAACATCCATCTACAGTGAGTGCGGCTCAGGCCACGTTTGTCAAACAATCTTACTATTAATCGCCCACGTTTCTTTCATTTTTCCTTCGTTTTCCCTCTTCTTTTTTTAGTCGTCGTGATTCACCCATTCCGACCCCAGCATTCGGAAAATGACAGATCAGGACAGCGGAGGAAACGCCTGACTCGCCGCCAAGCCAAGCAGGGGCTATCCCGTGAGCATCTCAGCCACAAATCATGGCGTGCCCTGGAGGTCGGAATGTTCCAGAACGGTTTGGGGCGGCTTTATATCGCAAGTCGATGCATGGGTCGAGTGGGCACAGCCGCTGCTCAGTGCGCGCAGCAGTTATTTTTGAAACAACGACCGGCCACCGACAACCTCTAGTGTGCTGGCGGCCGTTGAGGAATATGACATCTCTGGTGCTGGGCGCTCGTACTTGGGCCAACGCATGCGCCGTGTAAAGCCAAGTTGGCAGTTTATCATTATGCTGTGCAATACAGCAACAGCATGCCCCGCCAAGATGCACTTCGAAAAGTCCGATTCGGCCGTAAATCCACGTTGGAAACAAGTCTCGACATGCGTGCTTATTCGAGCGAAAGAACAACAAGCTAGTGCATAAACGCGCAGCAACGGATTTTTAAATCCGCGGCAGCAACTAAACCTAAAACGGAAGAGATACCTCTGCACAGCAGTTAGGTGTAATTCTACTATAACACTGTTTAGAACGCACTACTAGAATAGAGAAGGTATCTCTAGATAGTTTTTTACTATACAAGTACTCTCTTACACTTACAATTTCTTATATAGGCGCCTAGCTTGTTGCTACATACTAACTACTCTAACTTACTGAGAGACTTAGCCTAGCACTATAACTACCCTAGGGAGAAGAAATTACAGGGGGTATCCCTAGGCGAAAAATGTGTGTAGAGATACCTCTTCTGTTTTGGGTTTAGTTGCTACTGTGCGTTTAAAAATCTGCTGCTGCGCGTTTATGTGCTCAACAAGCAACGGTAAACATGGATAAGGCACATGGCAATCAAGCATATCTGTAGACTGTTCTGCATCGAGCCAGTGTGCATCCATGACGAAACGTCATCTGTGCAGAAGCCTGGGTTACAACCCAGCCATCCGTCTGTATGAGCTTATCTTATGCTGATGCTCCGTCCTCTTTTCGACTCCCATGGTTCTAATCCGACGTCTTTAATTCTGCATCACGATGATGATGATGATGATGATGATGATGATGATGCATTGCACATCGATTACCAATCAACCACGGATCGCCTCGCGAAAGAAGCCTTCAAGCTCCGCCCGTCTTGATGGGTTGATTAGCTAATCCGTGGCCGCCTCATCGCAGGCAACCTGATATAGGACGCGATAGATACCTAAGGTACAATACACGATACGCGCACAGCTGTTGCGAGTTGATCAAAGGTGGTGTGGGTCCCGGAACCTAGTTGCTGCCTTTGCGCTGAATGGGATGAACATGGCCGCTGTCACGGAGAGGACGAAGACGACGACGACGAAAACCGGAGCGGTAACCACGACTGTGCAGCAAGACTCGACCGGGTTATTCTTTCCACGTGTGAAAGAGCATTCGGCACTTCCTTCCTTCAGAACTCAGCCCCGCCCTGCACGGAAGAACGGGGCACGACGGGCAAGTCCACACTTCCTCGTGGCCCTCGTGGCCGGTTGTTTCAAGAATGAGGGAATGTCTCGGAAAAGAGACAACACTCTGGTTGGCTTGCGAGACAAGTCGCAAGCTTTTGTTCTTGGGCCACATCGGGGCTTTATCCAATCTGGTATTCCGTCGGGAAATCTCCAAGGTTATGTATGTATGTATGTGCGTATGTATGTATGATCTGGCATCCAGTCTGGCATGGAGTACGGATACCCCGTTGATCATTGCAGGACACGAGTCGGTCGGTGCGAGCGAGCCTGAACCGCGTCCCCGGGTAATCCTGAGAATCCTGACAAGCCCGACAAGTCCCAGAATAGTCGACAGCGGGCAGGAGGGTCCAATCCAAATTCGTCCTGCCCGTGCCGTTTGCGAAAGAACAAGGCCAAAGGGGGAACCGGGAAACGAAACCCACAAAGTTTTTACGCCCAGCCAGCCCCGGTTGCTCCTGCTCCATCGGTGCTTACCGCCCTCAACCACCGCTCACCTAAGACCCCCCCCTCTCCAAAAACTAAAAAAAAAAAAAAAGAAAAGCAAGAAAATTTCTTCTATCAACATCGGGTCTTGCCTGCAATGGATAACTCTAACGCGCTATAACGCAAAATCCCTGTCCGCATCACCGCGACACGCCACGCGCACCGCTTTCCTTTTCACAACATGACTAGCAGCCGTGCAGAACTAGCGCGTAATCGGTGCGCCAAACAAACCTACTTTCAGCATGATATACGTACGGAGTGAGTCCTGTTACGTCGCATTAGCGTGTAAGCCGGACCGCGGGACGGATCTTTGGCATCCTGCGCAGTGAACGCTGCAAGATAACATTGTAGCGCTGGGTATTTATCCTTGTCGACTTGATTAAACGCTGCTTTTGCGACAACCAGCCTGGCCTCTCAGCTTGTTTTGTCATCCCTTCTGCGGAGTGAATTCGTGGGGTGGTGAATGGTGGCACGCGATGCTACATGGCATGCGCAAAAGTGTTAGTTGGCATCGCGTGACCTCCAAGGAGCATGGATTCTCCCAATCTGCTTAACATGCACTCTCATCTAGCTTTAGTCATCCTCCGGCCATGCACCAGGCGGTGATGCATCATCTTGTTCCTCCTCTCCATCAATATCACCAGTCCTGCTCCCCACATGAAGCATCTGCATCAACGTCCTCAGGAGACCAGGCTCATGGCCCCAATTCATACGCGCCTCGATATCCCGCTGCAATTCCTCATCATCCGCAGCCCTCAATGCCCTGATTTCCTCATCATCATCATCATCATCGTCGTCGTCGTCGTCGCCGTCGCCTACCCAACCGGGATTGTTCATCATGCCAATTCCAATTCCAATTCCAGCGCCAGCCCCCGCTGCCGCAGCACGTGCGTCCCGTCTGGCGACGAGATTCTGCATCCTAGCCAGCAGTTCGTCCGTCTGGCCTCTGGACTGCTGCCTCCTCTCCCGCCACGGCAAGTGTGTGCCTTCTCCCGTGAAGATGTTGTCCTCCTCGGGCGGCGGCAACGGGTCGAACTCGTAATTCGGCTGGCTGTCGAGGAGACGGCGCGGTGCAACGGCAAGCAGGGATGTTTCGCCCTCTAGATAAGCCAGGCGAGCGGAGCCCAGATCGACGGCGGCATCCTCGGCTGGGAGGGACGACACGTCGACCTTGGCTACGCTCCGCGCCACCTCTTGCAGGAGGCTCGTGGCCTGTGCGTTGTTCCACAGGTCCCTGGCTTGGTGCATGTACAGCTTTACCCAGAACGATCGCGCATCCGTCGCGGCGTTGATGCCCCAGACGGAAGGCGGAGCATCGAGATCCAGCTCTTGGAACAGGGCGCAGTACAGCCAGGGAACCGTCCGCAGACCCGTCTCCAGGAGCTCTCGGGCACCGGCTGCATCGCCAGCCTGCAGCTTGGCCAGGACGAGGCTCTGTCTCAGGTAGACATCGCCTGGGTGCTGGTGGTGCTGGTGGCCGCCGCCGAGCTTGTCGATTTGAGCCATCAACTCCATGAACCACGTAGCTTCGTACGCTCGGAGAGCCAAAAAATGAATGTAATGTCTCATTGCGAACGGATCGCCGGGGTCAAGCGCGTACAGGAGCTTGGCCCACTCGAGCGCCGTTCGGTATGTCCCCTTGCGGATCAAGCTTCGCAGGTAATGATAGCCCGCGAGCCAGAATTGGCGATTCTCCGGCCTGCGAAAGTCGAGCCGGGCCCTGCCGCGCTCAATGTCCTGTCGAAACGCAGACGTCGTCACCCTTCCAAACGTGAAGAGCGCGCGCTCGCACAGCTCCGCCGCAAGAGCCATGTTCTGATCCTGCTTTGCAACACTGCTCACTTGCAGCAACGTCGATACGTGATATGCTATTGTTGTACAATGTTAGCCAAACACACAAGCTTCTCCCCTTCCAACCACGCCCATGCCCACCAAATTCCCCCCTCCCCCCATCATCAAAAAGCCCATCTAGAAGAAGAAGAAGAAGAATAGGGCATAGAAAGAACATTAGACACAAGAGAGAACAAACAAACAAAAAAAAAAACGTACGGACTCGCTTCAGCAAATGCACCATCCGCATTGGATCCCCAATCTGCACACAGGCGAAGAAGAAAGCCTGCGCGGCATCATACTCCTTGTCGTGCAGATACGCATACTCCGTCGACAGCCCATCCGGCGCCTTGCCGATCGTCGCCATGGCCAGCCCGCCGGCTGATTGGCGCGGCCAGTGCTCTCTCCCCTGAACGAAGACGTTACGCCGCAGCGACACCTCCGGTAGCTTCCTCGCACCGGGCGGCTCTCGCAAGTAGGTTTCCAGATCGGCCTGGCGTGGCATCCGCTGGCGGCGCCGGTCGGCCTGCTCGTGCTGCTCCTCTGCACTGGCTGATTCTATGACTTCTCGGCCGAACAGGTTCCGCATCTCGTTGATGGCCCGGAGGTGATACGTGTTGATCGAGAGCAGCTCGTTCATCCGCCTCCGAGGACCGAGAGAGTCCCCCTCTTGGCCTTGCTGTCCTGACCGTCGGCCGCCCTGGCTAAGGCTAGGTCCCAGCTGGAGCTGCTTGATGGCTCTGTCGATCTCGGACTCGGACTCGGCATTCGGCATGGATCCCGCGTCGGCCGCAGCATATGCCCCTTTCTTCTTCTTCTTCTTCTTCTTCTTCTTGCCTCCTTTCGCACCGGGCATCGGCTCGCTGACCGCCGGCTCTGCCGCGCCAGCTAGACACACACCAGCGTCCTCGTCATCCTCCTCCTGCTCGACCTCCGCCTCTGCGTCGCCGCCGAGAGCCGCGAACAGGTTCGCCCGAGGCTCGGCGGGCTCGTCCGCGTCATCGCTCTCTTCTGATCCATGCTGCTCGTGTTGGGCTCTTTCCAGCTCCCTTTGCTGCTGGAGTTTGCGCAGCTGTCGGCTTGACATGGCTGCGCCGTTGGAGTCCAGCAATGTCCTAATAGCTGAGGATCCAGTCGTGCGCTTCTCTATGGGCTCAAACAGCTCATGCGTTGACTTTCTTCTTCCCCGTCGGGTGGTTTTTGGCTTTGAGAACAAGACGAGACGTGAATGAAGTACCCCGAGCTTGAGTGTAGTCGAGGAATCAGTTTGCGTGGCGTCGCGGGGCTGATTTTTTGTGTCACACAGGCCAGCATGACGTCTGGTGGGGTTGAGCAAAGCTGGCCACCGTATCAACTTTAGCATTATTGCTTCTGGTATTCCAAAGTAGCATTCCCATGCCAAATTGACCATCTCAACAGCCAGGCCGTGAAATATTTAGCTTGCCTTCGCAATTCGGCTAGCAAGATCATCTTACGTAGGTTCCCAGCGTGGCTTGACGGGTATATTTTCTAAGCTGTAGAACAAGCCTCAGCCAAGGCACTCAGCCCTCAGACCGATCCATGCATGCATCGGAGATCTCGCCCATGGACTAATTTCTCACCTCTTGCCTCAACATGTGCAAGCCATCGCGCAGTCAACGCTTCTGCGATGAACCATTTCAAAACCAAAAGCCACATCCATTCCACCCATGCCAATGTCTCATAATTCGCGTAAAAACCTGCCTTCATTTCTACATAAATCCAAACTCCTGTCCGTTGTTTTTTGTCTTGAACTCGATAATCAATAAAAAGCAAGGCGTCCTACGCCCTTCCATCCACCTTTATACGGCGGCATTAGCCTGCAACTAGTCGCTTGAACCACAAAGCGCCAAAGATCCCAAATATGTTGTTACATAATCAAAGGCCAAACATAGCGGGGTAGTAAGGAGATAGAACTGAAGATGGCATCTTCAGGTCTGGGATGATGCGTTTCAGCAATGGTACTTCGTCTTCCCAATTCGTCTTCCCGTTGGAGTTCATGACTTTGTCGCTGATAAGACAACAGCCTGACAGGCTGAGAAATACCAATTCTTCATGAATATGCGGCCGCCTGAACTTTCCTCCAAGCTAATGGTTGGCGGTGGTGGCTTGGTACAGGGGATGGCTACCTCCTCGTCCACCTCGGTTGTATCCTCCTCTACCACGTCCACCACGGCCTCGACCGCGGCCGCGATAGTTGCGATATCCCCCGTCAACGCTGCCCTGTCCAAAGGTCTCCATGTTTCTGCGCTGCTCCTCGCCTCTCCACTCACGACGTCCTGGCTTTTGACTATTATTTTCGGCCCTGTCCTTGGCCTCACTAGAGATATTGTCAAAAAATGATCTTGATTTGTTATAAGGATTGCTGGCCGTAGTGTCTGACTCGGGCTCTTTGTGAGCAGGCTCGCCCGAGGACTCAATGGTGTCACCACTGGCAATAGCCTCCTTGGCAATATCTTCTTTATTAAATTTAGCATTGGCTTGTGCGAAATCGAAGTCAGAGTCCGGAACTTCGACCTTGGGTGCGCCACCGGGCCGTCCACCACGGCCACGACCGCGGCCGCTCAACGTTCCCTTGCTTGCATTGACTCGCATTTCGTTTACCTTGCTTGTCAAATTATCCATGGCGGTAGTTCCGCTGCTTCCAAGCTGCGCCATTGCAACGGCAACAGCAGCTCTGGCCGCACTGGTAGCATCCTCGACACTGACAGGCGGTGCGGTTGATGATGCCGTAGGGCCGGTAGGAGCCGATTTGCCGGCATTGGGGAGTTGGAATGGTTTGGCGGCGGATCCAGCGAAAGGTAACGCTGGGGCAGGGCGGTTGTTTCCGCTGTTCTTCGCAGTAGCGGGGCCAGAGCCGTTGTTCAGGTTAGAAGCGACAGCCTTCACTTCTTCCGCTGACGGCTTAGATTCTACAGGTGGATATGGCGCACTGGGAGCTTGACGCGCACCTTGGGCGAGAGACTTAGGCTCCGAGGGAACGGATGCAGATGCTTTTGCTTGCTCTGCGCCTGAAGCCGGTTTGGCATCTTGTTTAGGGCCACCAGTGCCACCTCGTTGGGGACCATCGGGACCTGCTGGGCCGCCGGGGCCGGGAAACTGAGGATTGCTCCATGGAGCTAGGGGCCCAGGAGGGAATCCTTGACCAGGAGGAAACCACCCAGGCGGAGGTGGGTAAGGGACTCCTGTGAAACCTGGGCCAGGCATTTGGCCAGGACCACTGCCCCGAGTCCATGAGCCAGGGGGTGGGTGTCCCCCATAGAAGTTGTTTTGAGGGGCGTAGGGAGGCTGAAGTCCGGCAGGCCCTGAGAGGCCATTCTGGCTTTGCGGTTCCTGCAAGGGTGTATCTCGGGTTCGAGCCTGTCATATCATGGTCAATATTGTGCTTTATCCTTAGTTTTGTGTCTTTCATCGCCAAGATAAAAAGTATAAGAGAGAATCCATGATCAGAAGGAAGGCAACGGAAGTCTCGACATTGTTTTTGCGCTTTCCGCCGTGACAATAGGTTTACATCCGCAATATTTCATCATTATGGAACAAGGGGGTATAGTAGGGGAGTATCAGAGTGGGAACGCACAACACTTACTCCTACGATAGCAGGGTCGTCGGGCATTGCAGGAGCCTTTGTCTCCTTGATACCAGGATGCTCTTCGATTCGCAAATCCTTCACGTCACTGCCACGGAAAACAATGTACTCGTAGACCTGCTCGGAGGAGGCAATCTCCTCTTCTGGTCGGCCCCTTCTTCCTTCTGTACCGAATGACCGGACATTCTCCAAGGACACCGTTGACTCGTCCGAGTTGATTTCATGAAGAGTACCAACGTAGCTGAATTGCGAATTAGCCGACGCAAGTGAGCCATTGCTTGGCTAAGGCGCATACCGAATATCGCTCTTGGATATGAGAGAGATTCGAGAGCTGCAAGTCAGGGTCAGTATAGTGAATGAACTCGACTAATCCAGAGTTAGCGGCGTACCCAAGAAATTCAGACATGGCTGCGAAGATGCCACGTCAAGCACGTAGCAAGCTGGGCAAGAGGAAAGCGATGGCAGGGCACGTCGGAATGACAGGTTGTACCAAGAAACGCGAGCAAGAATACAAGAGAAGCCGACGCCTAGCAACACAGGCGTGCGACGTGGTGGCGCGGAGTCGAGGGATGGAGAAGTTGAGATTGTGTGCAGAGAAAGACTTGCGTTGTGGTGTTAGACGAGCGTCTGAAGAGGCTGGAGCTCCTCCGTCCACCGTCGGGATTTTCTCGGTTGTGGCCCCACAGAGCTGATATATGGAGGCTGGCGAGGGCACTGTCCGTTTTTCTTCTTGGACCTGACGATAGTATAAAAGAAGCGGACAACTCTCCCATATGAAAAATTTTCCGTCCCCGCAGCTGTTAGTGCCGCGATAAGTAAAGTCTGATTTGCAAGTCACTTGGCCGCACATTGGCTGTTGGAGAGGCATCTTTGCACTAATAGCCCCCTGGAAGACCTTCGGCGTTGTTTAATTTTCTTGAAATGTAACGCCCCCGACCAACTTTCTGGACCTCCAATGCCTCTAGAACCAGGATGTTGGAAAGCATCAGGAGCTGGCTAGCTTCTAATCAACCATGGTTATCAGCAAAAGTCTTTCCCCTTATCAGGGTTCTTTTCCTGATACAATAGCCCTTTCCTTGGTCACTAAAGAATAGACTGCAACTGAAAGGTTGCTTACGCAAGCGATGCCTTACGACTATACATAGATATCGCAGCTCTGAGCGGACATAGGCTGCTGTTACATAGCAGATGGATGCGCTAACTCGTATCGAAGCAAACTTTGATGGCTACTTGTCAGAAAAGTAATTCACACAAACACATCACTCGCGGCTTGCTCTCAAAGATCTGTTGACGCTGCCTTTTGCCTGCGTACATCTTCAAGAAACAATTCGGAGCACAAAACGATAAATTGAGCATTCATGAAAGGGCAGATAGTGTTAGGGCCATGGCAAGCCATATTCGATTAACGTGAAGCCTGCTGCTTGGTCCTCTTGACTCCTGGGAAGAAAAAAAAAAGTCTAACTCGTAAATGTAGGACGTTGTGGTTGCTCTCAAGAAAGCGTCTGTAATTTTACTCAGACAAGGCTGTCTGTAACAATCAAGAACAAGAACAAGAAAACAAAACTCGGAATACTCTTCGCCCATGCAGAACCGAAACTCCGAAATATGACACATTTCCTCAACGGAACTTGCTGAAAATGACAGCGACAATCAAAAGAACCAAGACAGCAATGATGGAGATGGTGATAACCCGATTTGTAGCCATCCTGTGACCACCGTGGTTAGTATATACCTGGAATCATCCCAAAGTCAAGTAATGGAACGACTCATTACCTGCGAGCCATGCCTCTCAGGGTCTTCACGCTTCGGTCGACATAGCCCTCGCTGCTCAGGAGCACATGTTGAGTATGCTGAATTCTGTTGCGCTGAATCTCCAGGTCGGCAAGAGTGCTTGCTCCGATTGCCTCAGTTTCATGCGCCAGAGCCTGACTTGCCTTGAGGCGCTGTGTACTTCTGTCGAGGCGGTCTGTGCCTGATAGAAGTTGCTGCCGTTGCTCCAGATGAGCATCGGATGACCCAGCTGGCTCATCTGTGTATCTTGTCCCAAAAAGGGCTGCACGGTCGGAGGCAAGACCAGCCAGCTTTCGACGTTGGGCGTCGACATCGGCTTCGTAGTTGCGGAATCGCTGATTCACCTTTGCGCGCGATGAGGTCGGAATATTCTGCTTCTCTAGGCGCATAGAGTCCAACTTCCAAGGGAACACATATTAGCTTAAGCCGAACTGCATCGGGGCGGAAGAAAAACGTACCAGCTCATCCGCTTCCTCCAGGGCTCTCTCGGCCTGTGAGACTGCACTTTTGCGAGCCTCACCCGATAACTCTGGAATCTGATCCAACTTTTGGAGAAGGTCAGCTTGCACAAGTTTCAGCTCAGCCTCGTATGAGCTGAACAGCTCAGAGCCGGCTTCGGCATCGAGAGGATTCGACATGCTGGCAAGTGGAGAGTATATTCGAAAAATGTCGAAAGCAGACGGAGCAGTGAACACCTTGGCTTGTACTGCGTACACGAGACAAATAAGTGCTATGCAGTGACGGGTTGGTGATGGATTGAAGATGCGTTGGCCACATCCGTTTGACCTTTCCGTACCCGTACCCGTACCGCCAACCAGCCTCGCGATGTCACAGCCGCTTTTGCTAGTTGGGGCCTTCTGAGGCACCCGCCACAACAGCATTCACGTGACGTGAGAGGTCATTAGGCCGGGTTTGGCTGGTCCGTGCGCCCAAATCACGCCCATAATTGCGGTTCTTTGTGCCACGAATTAAAAATTCTTCTCTTTCCTTCTTCTCCATAGAAAGTTGAATCACCCCGAGAATGAAGGAAATAGGCTGAGCGTCGTGACTTTTGTTCACAGTGGCGTGTAGTTGTATTAATCGGGCAGATGGATGCGGAGCAGTTTCTCTGAACTCTTTGCACGGCGCTTCTAAGAATTGGCGACTCGTACCAACGTTGACCGATCCCGTTGAGTGCTCGACATGATCAACTAGGTACCTACCTAGGTAGGTAGGTAGCAGATGCTGTAGACTTGCCCACACTACATTAATGTCAGTACATTACATGTACCTAGGTAGGTACTGAGTACTGCTGAAGTGCTGGTCACGAGGTCAGGCATAGACCATCCCATCACCCGTTGCGGCGGCAGCCCCAGTCATAACAGCAGCAAAACCCACTGGATGTTGAGCGTTGAGCGTTGGATCTCCGACGTCACCTCATCATTCCTGGCTTGGACAGTAGCAGCCTCGCTTACCCGAGTCAGTCAGACACAAACCGCAATGGAGGCGACAGCGACAGAGGTCATGCGGACGACAGCATTTCCGATCCCATTCGTGTTTTGCCATGCGTGCCATCGTGACATAACTACCTGCCGTCTCGCAGAATTTTCCGCCCCTGTTCACATTTACACTGGCAAATTCTTGTTGTCTTGTTGCGTTATTATTTGTCGTTTGTCAAGCGAGTCTTTCCTGCCAGCCCCTCCCCCCTCCCCCCATCCGCCTTCGCCTCCGCTTCCGCATTCGCATCTGTTCTCACAAGCCATGACGAAGCCGCAACACACGTAAGTTTGGTTCCCAATTCTCCAGTCGCATCCATGTAACCTTATGCCTGCATCGCGCAGCCTGGCGTCTCATTTCCCAACGTCATTGGCCGAAACCGTCCCGGCCGTGCCCTGCATCGGGTTTATCATATCAGACTGAGCTGGGTACTGTGCTGCATCGGTCGATCCTTTGCCGTCCATGCATGTCTTCGCATCGTTCACGAGTTTCTCTTGCTGGTGGTTGTGTAGATAGCAGCTTCAGCATGTGAATGCCCCTCCTTATCCGTGCCCAGCATATCCAAGCTCGATGGCATTCAGTCACTTCAAATTCCTTCACTCGAGCTTTCCACAAAAACTCCAGGAGGAGCTCCAATGAGTCGTCAAGTTAACTCCCCGACCAGAAAAAAGGTGGCCATCGTTGGCAGTGGCTGCACCGGCATAGCTGCTTTATGGGCACTGAATAGAACCTACCACGATGTCTATCTGTACGAAGCCGCAGATCGGTTGGGCGGTCACGCCAATACCGTACAATGGAAAGTAGGCAAATATTCGACCGCCGTCGATACTGGTTTCATTGTGCTTAACACGGCAACCTACCGTAAGCATTGCGCCAATTCGCCACGTCATGACTTTTCCAAACTTTGCTAAGACTGGTTACAGCCAATTTCATCAATTTTCTGAGGAAGATCAATGTGTTGACTGAAAAGACGGAAATGACTTTTGGTTTTTCGCGAGACCATGGCCTCTTTGAGTGGGCCGGTACAAACTTGGCCTCGATATTCTGCCAGAAAAGAAATATCTTCTCCTTGCGCATGTGGAGGATGATATTCGATATCACCAGATTTAATCAATTTGCGCTTGACCTCCTTCTAAACGAGGAGGATGAGCAGCCCGTCAAGGAAACTGACAGTCTTTCACACTCTCTTGATAGAGCCGAGACCATTGGTGAGTATCTGGCTCGTGAAGGCTATTCTGACGCCTTTCGTGACGACTATCTCATACCTATGACGGCGGCGGTATGGAGCACAAGCCCAGACAAGTGCAGTCTTGAGTTTCCTGTCTTGACACTGGTCCGGTTTCTGTAAGTTAACCGACTGATCGGATCGGCCAAAGTTGGCTCTTTGACTCGACTAACAATACCCAATAGATGGAATCATCATCTTCTGTCTACCGTTGCCGCTCGACCAGACTGGTTGACTATAAAGGACGGATCGCAATCATATATTGATGCTGTCATGAAGGGGTTCCCTCCAAACCACCTATTTCTTAAGGCGCCTGTGAGAAGTCTGTCAAACGACGAAAACGGTCGGGTTGTGCTGCAATTTGAGAACGGAAAGACGGACACTTTTGACCATGTAATCCTCGCAACTCATGGCGACCAGGCGCTTTCCATATTAGGAGATTCTGCAACCAAGCAGGAGCGCAACATTTTGTCATGTTTCCAAACCTCACAAAATGAGGCGATTTTACATTCGGACTTGACACTCATGCCACAGAATCGCAAGGCTTGGTCCAGCTGGAATTATCTTACTTTATCGTCACCTTCCAAGGCAAACATTGACCAAGTCTCATTGACGTACAACATGAACATTCTTCAGCACATCCCTCGGAATCCATTTGGCGACGTCCTTGTGACGCTGAACCCTCTTCATCGGCCTAAAGCTGCTCTCACAAAAGCGAGATTCTATTATTCACACCCGTTGTATACGCCGGCAGCCGTCCGTGCCCAAAAGTTCTTACGCCACATTCAGAACAAGCGGGGGATCAGCTATGCTGGGGCCTGGACCAGATACGGCTTCCATGAGGATGGTTTTACCAGCGGCTTGCACATCGCTCAAGAGCATCTGGGTGCCAGGCTTCCGTTCGAGGTCGTAGACTCGACATATAGCCGCGGGAAAAAGCCAAACCTGGGTCTCTTGGATCACCTGGCACGACTGTTCATCCTCCTTATCCAGGTCTTTATTATTCAGATCCTGGGACGGCTTTCTGGCCGCAATACCAGACGGTCTATAAAGCCTGTACTCAATGGGGTTAAATCTAAACGACTACAAGAATAAGATCTTTTCTCTACTGGTATGTAGGGAGTTGTGCACAATAGCATATTGGGAGGTAGACTGGTAGAGGATTTGGGAGCGGCGCACGCTGGAAGACCATTTTCCTCCCATGATTTTGACGACAGCCTTGCGAGCGAATGCATGATTCAAGAATTTAGTACAGCTATTTAGTTTGAACCGCGCCTGTACTATGCAATACAATGTGTCTTGCATAAAATTCAGAACTGTCCGGGGCCACAAGATGGTTGTGCATTAGCAACGACTTCTGACTTCAAGGTTGATCAAACTCGGCCCCTTATGATTCCACATGTGAACGCACATGATTGTTGATTTTACAACAGCAGAAAGTACATGATCATCACAAGAGCGACTCCCCAAAGATGGTCAAAAGTGGCAGACGTTCGGCTCTGCAGGACATGTGGACCCACACCTCCCACGGCCATCACGTCTCCCATGTCGAAAAGGAAAACAGCTCTACTCTGCCCATCGCGATTACGCCGTTCAACCACAATGAACTACACGCCGACCCTTAGACGCCACTCAGCGCGAGCAGCTTCATTGCAGCGGCAATGTCTGTTTTGCCGAGCAGCTCGACCGCGACCATCCGAGGCCAACCGTTTCAACACATTCCACCGCAATGCTTCGACGTCGATGCCCCGACGAGCCCAGCACCAACAGGCGGCGCCCACAATGGAGCAAATCCAAGCCTACTACAACAAGAAGAACCAGACAGTAGCGTGTGTTTCCCGGTCGTTGCTCTCTTTCCTCCCCGGCTGCAGCGTGCTGACAGGTGGCTGGGTTGGCCTCAAGCTATTACACCCTCAGCGTCATACTGGGAACCATCGCCATAGCCTACGGATCCGTGCCCCTTTACAAAATGGTAGGATATCTCTTCCCGAAGACTCTGTCCGAAGCCGAGCAGAGCCGCCTAACTGGCCCTCGCAGATTTGCCAAACCACAGGCTGGGGCGGCCAGCCCGTCCGCGCCCACGGAGGCCCCTCTGACGGCAGCGACCTCTCCAGCCGCCTCGTGCCCGTCACGTCTGCGAACCGAATAAAGGTCACCTTCAACGCCTCCGTGTCCGACGAGCTCCCGTGGAAATTCACCCCGCAGCAGCGCGAGGTGCGCGTCTTGCCGGGCGAGACCGCCCTGGCCTTCTACAAGGCTTCGAACCGAGGCGACAAGGACATCATCGGCGTGGCGACGTACAGCGTCACGCCGGCGCAGTGCGCGCCGTACTTTAGCAAGATTCAGTGTTTCTGCTTCGAAGAGCAGAGGCTCAATGCCGGCGAAGAGGTGGACATGCCGGTGTTCTTCTACCTTGATCCGGACCTGTTGAACGATTTGAATATGAAGGGCGTGGAGACTGTGACGCTTAATTACACTTTCTTCAGTAAGTCGGGGGGGGTTTTTTTTTTTTCGATTCTGGAGCAGATCAGATTTTATACCAGCATGATTGCTGACCGGTCCCATTAACAGAGGCACGATACGACAACAACGGCAGATTCAAAGCTCCGGGTGTGCTGTAGAGGCTATCAATCAGCTCTTAAACAAGAGTGGGAAAACGTAGGATGCGTAGATATTTTTCAAGGATACTTTCTGTACAATAGTAGGGGCGGCAAAATGTAGACTTTTTTGATAGCATTGTACACTAGATACAAGCAGGAAGCCCCCGAACACTATACTATACAACTACATAAGTCGGTCCACGCCTGACAGCGATCTCATCAGTCACTCATGATTATTGAATCCGCAAAGGCATCTGAATCCAGTTTAGCTCCCTTCACGCATCGACCCACAAACCCCGATGAGTTTTAAAAAGAAAAATCATCACGTGCGCCCCACCGCTCGCCTAATTTGCGCCCACAACCACTATTCACCACCAATTTTCTCGTCTCCCTCTCTCCTGTCCGACCCTTCATCGCCCAACGCCGAATTCTTTCCTTGTCCCTCGCCGTGTCCAACAAGCTCTACAATGGCCAAGGTCAGCAACAGTACGTATTATCCTGCTCTGCGGAATTTCTGCCAACTTAATGTAGATATATTGCCCCTTCTGGGGCGGAGAACGACCTATCTAACTCAATTCCATAGACGTTTCGGCTTCTCGCCGCAAGAGCCGCGCCGCTCACTTCAAGGCTCCCTCCAGCCAGCGCCGTGTCATCATGAGCGCCCCCCTCAGCAAGGAGCTGCGTGAGAAGTACAATGTACGGCCGAGATTCACCCTGGGCAGAAAAGATTTGTTGCGCAACCCGCTGACTCTCCGCAGGTCCGCAGCATCCCCATTCGTAAGGACGATGAAGTCACCATTGTCCGCGGCGGCCACAAGGATCGCGAGGGCAAGGTCACCTCCGTCTACCGTCTCAAATACGTCATCCACGTCGAGCGCGTCACCCGCGACAAGGCTTCCGGCCAGTCTGTCCCCGTCGGCATCCACCCCTCCAACGTGGTCATCACCAAGCTCAAGCTTGACAAGGACCGCGAGGACATTCTTGCCCGCTCCAAAGTCGGCCGTGAGCTCCGTGCCAACAACAAGGTCTCTGCTTAAATGCTTAGTCCGAACCAACACAAGGGAATCAAGTTTAGCAACGGAATGGGCATGATACTCCGGGCGTTTTTGCATACCTGCATTTGTTAAATTCGAAATGTAGGTTGGGTCCACGGCAGGGTAGATGAACTGAGAATTTCATTCTCAATGGCCATTTCACCAATTTTGTGAAATGCTCCATGGGAGGCGTTTCCCGAAGTTATTTTGCCCACTGCCTCATTGTGATATGATGGTCTGGGGATCTGACGATCTTGAGTCGGTAACTCCTTCCTTTCCTTGCACACTCAGGGATGTGCATGCCTCCATTCCACCAAATCGTAGACCTATCGGAATGACAAGTAGTATCGTAAAGAACATTCCCGCTAGATATCTCCGCGTTAACCACCAAGTCGATGGTTTTCGAGGTATACGACTGGCGAAGAAAAAACCAAGTAGGGGCAATTTGTACTATCACCAGTCTTCTACTCTTGCCCGAAGATTTTCATAGAGGGCTTTTGCTCTGTGAAGATGGAAATTTGATGGTAAGGCACAAGTCAAGCAGAAATATTTTGAAGTCCAACTGGTCGTAATGGCCGCTGGTACTCGTCACCAGCTAGAATATTTTTTGAACCAAGAATCCATGATGAGATCGGAAAAGAAATTAGAAATACGGGTCGTGGTCTATTGTCTATCGGTTCTGTACCCTCTCAGGGCAGATAGCTAGCTCTACTCTACAGTTAATTTCAGTGAAGCTCAAAAAATACATTTGATTGCCTGCTGTTATCCTCTTCGACTGCTTCGTTGCCAATTAACGGATCTTTTTTTTCGTATCTGGCTGAAGCACGGCAATCAAGCCTCGTGCTGAGAAAGATTGACAGAAAGAAAAAGAAAGGAAAAGAAAGACAAAGAGAGAGAAAGAGAGAGCCAATTCCATTTTCGTTGTCCTTACCATATCGACCCTCCGATATATGTGTATCCATATTTTAATGGTCCGAGGGCCATGGCAATTTGAACGACGTAGCAAAATAATCTCTGCGTTCATGTAAAAATACGTAACCCTGCTCCGGGGTCCAACTCAAGCTGGCTGTTGAGGTATAGCCAAGTTCAAGATGTAAAATATACAACAGCTGACTAATGAGCTGGCAAGCTACTCATACAGTAAGTAAGCATGAAAGCAATAAAGTATGCTCCATCTAGAGCTTCTTTTCTTTCAGATTACGGCCGCCAATAGCTGGCAACGCACCCAAAATAACGCGAATGACTTTGTCGTCATCGGTGGTTCAAGTGTCAGCAATGGCCAACTTGTTGTCTTTGACTCCAGGTATAGCTGGTGCCCGTTCCTGAAATCTCTCGGTGCCGCAACTTGACGTGATCAAGTCATCGGCGTTAGAGAATTTGGATAGCGACGACTTTGGAGAAATGGAAACACTGGCAATGGCAGGCGCAAGGGATGCGGTAGCGTGTCCCGCATAATTGGGCAACACTCCTCGAGCTGTGGTGGAAGATACTGTTCCAGGAACAGCTGTGGCACTCGTTTTATTGCGCTTCCATACTCGCTGCCATATGTCGTGTCGACTCTTGCTGCATTACTCGTGAGAAATTGATTATCTTGCACGCATTTCAACAGATCCTCGCTACTTACCCATTGGCGGTCATGAACTTTCTGCCGCGAAACAAAATGTTTGAGCCGTCCTCGCTGTCGTCTGACGACTTGTCTTTGCAACCGTCCATGGATGAAGTAGTCTGCTGGCTCAGGGCCTTGCGAAATTCGTTGTACCCGTGCTCAGATGAGCTCTGCTGAATATTCAGCGATAACTCCAATGGCGGCTTTGCACCATCTATGTACTCGGATTGACTAGTCACCCCAATTGCACAGCGTGAGGGACGTTGACTGGACTTTCCGAGAGATCTGAAGGGATCAGTATCTTGTTTTGGGGTCTTCAGTGCATAATCCGGTCCAACATTGCCAGACGGAATCAGAGCTATGGATGCTTTCACAGTCGGACTTGAAGTCTGTCGCTCACTTTTGACGGGAGAAGGCGGGTAAAAGTCTTTTCCATCGAACTTGGGTAAACCCTTTTGCAGGTGATGCGGTGCGTTGCCCCAGTACATATGACGAGCACGCAATTCATCCTCGCTTAGGTCACGACCGTACGTATAGGCATGTACATTGCCTGACTCGGATTTGGCACCATTAAGAAGTTGTCCAACCAAGTAAGGCTTCTTAGAAAGCAGTTCCGATTCCGGCAGGTCCGAAGGCCGAGCTGCTACAAGTGGTCCAGACTCACTCTCCTCCGTGCATGAATTCGAAGAAACACTGAAAGTCGCTCTTACAGGCACCGAAACGGTGCTGTCTGCTCGTGGACGGAATGGAGGCGCAAGCGCTGCACCAGCTGGTAGCGTCGAGGGGCGTTTCAGAGGCTCGCAGTCTTCTGACGATTCTGGTGTGACTTTAGCAGAAACGGGAGCAGACGCCGACTTGACTTGCTTCAACACAGAAGAGCGCCGCGAAGTGGGCAAGTCTTGGCTTTTATAAGGCTTGCCTGGTTGCCCGTGGCCTGGTGCATTCTGTGATACCGAAGATTGACTGGAGTCTCGTTCTGATTTTGTCTCATTGACCGTTGTGGAAGATGAGTTATTCCCATTGTCACGTTGGGTTGAGCTACTAGCATCGGTCTGGTGCTCGTACATTGGGTAATGGGTTTGTTCGCTCTCAAGTTGAGCTTGCAGGTTCTTTTCAAACTGCTGAATATGCTGACCAACCAATCTCGCCTGGGTCTCCATGCCCTTTTCATCAATCTGATGCTTGTTGTATTGCAGTTGGTCTTCGAAGTATCTGAGAGATGATCGAAGCACTTCGATTTGTTTCTTAGTGATATCACTTGGCCGAATGGAAGAGACTGGCACAGGAGAGCGCCCGGCTGCGCAGGGGGTGCTAGTTGAGGACGGTACATGAGATTGCACCTTCTGATCAAGCTTCACTGAGGCTGGATTCGCCATAGGTGGTAAGGTGAAGCGCGGAGGCATCACAGCTGGAGCACCCATTCCCGAGAGTGGAAATGTTGAAAGCGATGGCATGCCATACGGGTAGAAAGAGCCACTAGCAGGCATTACCCATTGGCCGTTAAAGAAGAACGGGCGGCTCTGGTCGAAGTGCTCTGGCGGAGAAATACGGACAGGGTTTGGACTTGTAGAGATGCCGGCTTCGCTTTGCTTCTCGCTTGTTCCACATTCTGCAGATGGCTTTGGGGTCGACTTGACAGGATGAGTCTGTGGCAGGTTGGGAGGAAGCATACTGAAGGTATTGCCCATTCCTAGGCCCATCTGCCAAGGCATCATTGCAAACGGTGGAGGTCCGGCCGCTGCAACCGGAGAGTGCACACTTGGGACGAATCCCGGGAAGAAAGGAGGGAACGGCCCATATACAGGATGTGGCATTGTGCCTGTAAAAGGAATTCCTGTCGCATCCCCATAAATGGAATGACCAGCAGCACGGGGCATAAACGAGCCGTCGCTTCCTGGCCTGTCTTTTGACCACTTTGCCGTGGGTGAAGATGAGCCGCGAGTGTTGGGAACTATTCGTCCTCCAGCAGTAACACGGACATGGGTCGGGGAGACGACTGCCTTGTAGAACCTTTGAAACCCCTCGTCCTTCTGGGCGGAAAGGCCAGGCGGAGCTCCGATCGGTTGGTGTTCTCCGTGCTCCGATTCGGTCCGCCCCCGGTATTTCCATTCAGCATCTGTTCCGTCAAGCTGGCGGACGGGGGACTGTTCAAGCGCGGTCTTGACGTCTGCATTGTGTTCTATGTTCTCTTCCTCTATAAGGGGAAGAGCCCTCTCCGGCGACATGCGGAATATCTCCCCTGCCAATGAATGAGCAAAAATCCCCTTAATGGGTGGAGGAAGGGTTTGTGGTTTTATCTTATACATACCCAAGTCACCGTCTTTGCGCAATTTGTTGAAGAGTTTGTTGTACAGTTCTTGGCTGGTAGAGACTTGTCTCATCCGTAATAGTTCACGGGGAGTGTAGGTTCTGGAGACCATTTTCACGTCCACGAAAGCAAAGAAGAGGAAGGAGCGATGGATCTCTTTTGACTGCCAAATGAATAGAGTAGGGAAATTGTGCGACTTGCCAGCTATCCGTATATTGGCTTGTATGAAAGTCAGAATAGGTGCTACCTGTGTCCAAAGCTTGCTGCCGTCAGTAATCTTTTGTGCTTCTAGCTGAGACCGAAGGAACCGAGACAATTCATTGAAAGATGGTCGAGACGGGATTGAATTCATCTGCTTTCCCAAATCCACGGTGACTTGAATACAACGATGATAGTTGTGTAGCAAATTATATCGAATAAGAGGGGTGGTCGTTGGGCTCAATTGGTGGTCATACTGCTGAGCGGCGAGAAGGCAGCGAAGGATTCTTTTTGTCCTCTTTGACCTTGTCAAGACCATATTGAAGTCTCTTCATGGATGTCCCCCAGGTGACTTAAAACAAATGTAATGGTAGTTGGGACGCCAGAACTGATGACCGTCAATGCAGGGAGCGATCGACGGGGCAGGAGAACTCAGACGTGTGTTGTTCCACCTGTTTTTCAGAACCCAAGAAGGTGGCAAAATAATCAGGAAGGTCTATCACTCTGGTACTCCTGAATGACAAACAATGATAATGGCCAGCATGTCTTTAGAGTCGATATGACAAACAATCGGCTAGCCAAGGCGGGCGATGCTGGGGAGGGTGATATGTGGAATGAAGAAGAGTTGCAATGAAAGAGCGACATTTTGGGGAAGCGGATGGTTATTCATTTCTATAAAAAGAAGAAAGAAGAACTCACGCAACAGTTTGTTTAGAGAGCACCCTGCGATCACTGCGCATACGAGACTCAAACTGGCATATCCCCTCGATCTATTCAGGTGGACGCAAGAAGGCAGAGCGGGCGGAGCAGAGATGAGGGTCTTCGGAAACGATGATGGCAGTGCTGGTTGATCTGGCAAAAGAGGGAGAAAATCTGAATTATTGAGTGAGGATGTCAGCAAAACATCTCTTACTCTTGTATGAACAAAGTTTGCATTGGCTGTATACCAGAGTCCGCGAAGAAAGTAGGTGCCACTTACTACGAACAAGGAGCGAAGGGGTTCGACAAACCACCGAATGGAAAAGTAAAGCAAGAGCAGCGGACTTGGAAGAGAGACTTGGGCATTCAGTTCCAGAGGTCCTCAATATGGTGTAGAGGAACGGATTGGTCTTTCCTAAAGGAGCCAAGAAGGGCGTCGGGCAAGAAACTACGCTCCGAGAGGAAGGAACAACCCGTTCTAGAGCATGCCTGACGAGCAGAAGCGCAATATTGCCTCCAGTTTGCACTGGTTCGAGACATGCGAACAAGACGCCGAGAAAGCAAAAGGATGGAAGCCATTCGACCTTTCCACACCCTTTTTAAGCATCCAAACAATCATGCTGGCCACGGAACCGTTATCGGCGACAATAACTTGGTGCCTATTCAGTTTCTGCTCGTAGTGGCGAACCCTGTCGACGATGGTACACGATCTCCTGGAAACTTGGCCGCCAGGGCAAATGGTCACGCCAAGATGCCGCATCAATTTACTGCCAATAGAGGTTCAGAGAAATCAGCGCTGCCAGGTGTCGGACATGCACGATGAGATATCATGGGCTGCCATCCTCCCAAAACACTCCATTATGGTCGCCGAAATAGGAGCCATTGCTTGAATAAGAATGATTGAGAACCAGGGTCGTTCATCATGATCACTTTCGGAAGTCAAGTGATCTCTTATTGTTGTTGTCGCCCCAGTTTTACAGCAGTTACATGTAGGTGCAGGATCAAGCGGAAGGCAAGGCAGGTGCATGAAGTTGCAAATGCATTTGGTGTGTCGACAGAAGAGAAATGAGGTACAATAAGGCTAACCTGTCATTTATTTCAGGGAGCTGTCCAGCAACTTTTTCTTTCTTTTGCGAGTATAGGATCTACTGAAGCTGACAGGAGGCGGGAAGAGCCATCTTTTTTACCATCGATGCGGTGCCAAGAAGGTTGATGACGGCCTGGTCGCTTTGCTGGACAGGTGGCGTAGATGCCGACGTGATAAATCCAAGGCAAACCAGCCCCATGCCTGGCTTGTCACTCGTCGCAGTCGAGCCTAGTCGACTCAACTTCTTCGCGGGCAACTACATTGCTTGTTCGCTATGTGGCCTCTTTAGCCTCAGATATACCGCCATTGCTCTGCGTCTCACCCGACTAATCGAACGAAAGACTTTAATAAGACGAAAGAGGTGATGCGAACCATTATACGTCTTGATTAAAGCCACACTCGCATGTATCACGCTCGTCAGCTACTTCTGCTTTCCCTTCGCTGAATCAGCTGGATTTGAGAATGCCATGAGTTCTTGCTTGAATAATATACAAGCATCTATCTACCTAGGTAGTCTACCAAACAATTCGTATCATATCATCTGTGGAAGACAGATGCGACACCATAGAATCTAAGCACAGCCTATCATGCCCGGAACAGCTACTCCGGGTTTCCAAACTCGGACACGGAACGCGTCCCATCTGCTTCTACGCTGGCTTCTCTTTCTGGTCGGACATGTAATCTATGTACTGGTACTTTCAATCCCAAGATACTGGCACATGAGAAGGGGGATTGATTGCGGCAAGATAACTTATTGAAACCAACCCTGTAATTGAAGAGGCCAATGCCTAGTGAGCCATGTGGAATAATGGTATTGAGGAATTGGTAGCAAACGCACGTCCCCGTCAACGGTCGCACATCATGTGCTCGTGGCCCTGCACGTGGCCCGGCAAAACGGACGTCCGTGGATTAGTACATGTGCCTATCCTGTTGTAATAAGTACTACTTGATCGAAAGCAAGGTTTGACACTGCTGAAAAAGACGACCAGGAAAAGCGGTGGTGGGATAGGCAGGCGAGGGCAGAAGATCGCGTTACCTTGGTTTTTACCTGCGAAGAGATATAGTACCTAATAAGATTATATAATAATTTGTCAGGGGGGATATATCTTTGAGGACTAAATAGACCTAACCCTGCACCGCATGACATCGCGTGGAGCACCTAACTAAGTTGTACTAAAACGCGTTCTATTAAGGGGAAAGGTACACACTTTAGTGTGCCTAGGCCTGAATCTAAGACTGTGATAGACCTTAGTCGCGATGCCTTCGATCGTAAGCGCGAAGTTAAGCAGGGCCATATTGAATATAGCTGTAAGACGTGCGATATGCCTCTATAACGTGGATTGTTGCTGGTACCTATATGATAATGTAAAGTACCTAGTGTATAAGAAGAGGTGCCTGCTATAACACTCCTTCTGATTGGGCCGCAACCGTCGTCAGTATTACGGGGTTGGAGCCATGTGGTCTCAGCGAGGAAGGCACAACTTGTCTTGTCATAGGCGAGCCGCTAACCCCGAACCGGTTAGAAACTGGAAGAATAACGAACTGGCACAGGAAAACTAAGGTGACCCCAGAAGATCGGCCTACAATAAGTCAGGTACAGACCGAAATCAACACAGCTCAATTGTCTGGGACTGTGAATGCCATGAAACTCACCTCCTCCTATTGTCTAGTACCTGCGCACTACTGACAGCGCGCTCCCAACCAAGTTACGTGCAGCCGCATGGCTGAACGGCTCACACTGCGGCAGAGGCAACGCCACAAGTGCCTGCCAGTCTACCACGAGGAGACTTTCCACAATGGATTGATTTAATTCAAGTGAGAGAGAGAAAAAGGCTTCAACATCTGCGGACGTGCCGTTGCCCAATTGAATCTATTTCATCCGCGCTAAACAGGGGCAAATGGGCGGGCCCTTTGGCTGGGATCGGCGTGTTTTGCCCTCGGCGTCCGCAGTCGAGAACCAGATCCAAGCCTGAGAGGAGAGGGGGATACATACATAAAAGCCGCGGTAGCCCTAGCTTATGGCTCAAGGGGAACAAAGTAAACCTCCTGCTGGATTCAACGAAAGAAGTAGCAGGAATACACAGTACGTTCGCAATCGACTAAACCTAGGTAGGTACTAGGAAATAGGGTTTGCACCAGATCCAATTCCAGCCAGATCCTTTCTACTTCCGTGGGCGCTGCCAGACACACCGAGCAAGTTTATCTTTACACCCTCAATTCCCTCGCCAAATAACGAGCGGTTTGACCTGGTATTCGCCAAGGACATTCTATTGAAAACTGTGAACAAAAACAAGAAAGATTTGGAGGCTGACATTCGCAGAACGCAAATTACGTTTATAAACCACCAAAATTGGCACCAATGGCACCCATTACCCCGAACTGGCACCAGCCCTCTCACCCGACTATCCAGGAGGTGGTCGTCAACAACAAGGAATTCTCTTCCAAGAGCTTATCGAAAGTGGCCCTTCCGCCATTCGCAGTATATGCCAAGCTCGCATTCCCGCCTTGTACCGTGGCCCAGGAACCTACCTATGCGACAGTACAAATGAGCAAGAACAGCCACGTGAATCTCAACAGTGACCTGCTGTACATCAATCACTCGTGTGAACCATCTCTTGTTAGTGTCATGGGCCTCTCCTAAGAACCAAACTTCCAGAACGATGTTGAGAAGACGAGAAAATGCGGTTGATTTCCTTTCCCCCCGCCCCCACGATACCCAGAAGTTGTTCCTATCAGCAGATGCGGAGAGCCGAACAACCCAGGCATGAAACCATCGACAAGCAATTAACAAAGCGTGAACGCCAGATCTTCGACATGGGAAGCATGAACATTCTCGTCGGACCGAAGGGCCTCCAGCCTGGAGACGAACTCACCGTCAGTTCCCCGCCCCCGGGATGCCCAAAGACTGTGCTCACGCTTTCCATCAAACAGTTCTTCTACCCTTCCACAGAGTGGTCCATGGCCCAGCCGTTCACCTGTCTCTGCGGCCACGCTGCCTGCCGTGGCACCATTTCTGGCGCAAAGGACATGACGCTCCGACAACTCGAGGGCGCCTGGCTGAACGGCCACATTCGCGAGCTCCTCGAGGAGCAGCACGCCAGTGCCTCTGCCGTCCAGGACCCGACCTCCAAGGCCCTGCAGGATGCGCTCGTTCAAGCCGAGAAGGTCGTCGAGGCAGCCCGGCTGGCTGTCCGCACCTACGCCTCTTCGTCGCAGAAGACGATCGTGACCGGGACGAACGGCATGACGGATAGATTCGCGACCAAACAGGATGTTGAATCTGCGGAGGGTCTGAGCAGACGGGGCCCGACATCGAGGGAGCTTAGTGGTGAGATGGGAGGTGATACTGTTGCTTTGTAGAAGGAAGGGGTCGCGGTGGTGGGATGGGGCGATACGCTTTTTGCTGGGCTATGAACTATGAAGCTTCAACTTTCTTCGTCGTTTAGCATTCGCTTTTGATTCTGCTGGTGGCATTCAACATGTCTTTGCATTCTTCGTAGACAAAGTGCAGTTGCAACGGTTTGTGCTTTTCCCCGATGCTGATCGTGAGTTCCACTTTGGTTGTCATAATCACTACCATGCTCCCCGGGAATAGGAGGAGCGAGTATTGCGCAAAGGATTCATTCCTCGTTATTGCATCTTACAATAAGTCGTGAGACTACAGTACAGTAAAAATCCGACGCTGAAGATGTTCTATACAGTGGTTTTCTCTCCAGATGATCTACTCATCCTTCTTGCCGTCCTTCTTGTCAACCTTCTTGTCATCCTTCTTGTCATCCTGCTTCGTCTGTTGAGTTGAATCACCTGTGGACTTGGAATCCTGCCACCTGTTCCACGCACTCCTGCCCTTTTCTGTTCCCGAGCCACTGCTATACTTTGCTTCTGTTTTCTCCCATTGCTCGCGCTCCTTGTGTCTTCTTGACTGGAACGCGCGCACAAATTTCCATATCTCCGTGTCGGCCAAGTTCCAGGCTTCCAGAGATGCTCGCAACTTGGTCTCGTCGGTGGATTTAGTCAGAGCAATTACTCTCCTCGCTTCGTCGATAAGTGGCTGTTCCACGGCTATCTCCTCGGGCATTACCACAGGGCCTTCATTGCGATGGGGTTGCTTGTGTTGCTTGTCAGGCTGTCGATCGGCTGGGACTGGTGCTAGAGCTCGACCATCTGCCAAGCCTTTCTTAGGGATGGCAAATCCAAAGTACCAGCTCATGTCAGGAGGCATTTCCTTTTCCGCCGCTATCCATAGAGAATGAGCAGTAGCGTAGTCTCCGGCGATTGCTTCTTTGAGCCTGATGAGCCTCGTAGTGCTTGAGACGCCAGTGCCGAGCAGATCTCGTGTTACAGTCGTGATCCACTCATCTCGAGGGGATTCTTGACGGATCCAAGAAACGTTGAATGACGAGCGCAAATCCCTGAGCAGAGCAAGCGTCCATGGGTGGGGCACGGTTCCAATGGTGAAAATTTTGCTGGAGTTGTGGAAACGAGCGGGTGTTGTGACGGACATTGGCGACATGGCCACACAGGGAGTGCATTTCAACATGTTTGGAGGGCAGGTTCCCGGCATTGGGCTCTCCGAGCAGAATGCCAGCTCCCTGGCTAGCTGTAGTCCGTTCCCCACCAGGGTGTTCATATGCTCGAACTGTGGTTTGAGGACCTCGATGCCATCGGAAAATCGATTCTGCCAAGCCACGTGCAAGTGCGTAGTGATCAGCTTGTTCAGGCTGAGGAGGCCTTCGGCTTTGTTTTTCTGGAATGATTCTGCGACTTTCGGATACCTCTTGTTGATCGTGGCTGATGTGTATGCTGCTAGGGGCGTGCGGGATTTGTCCATTAAGAAAACCTCCTTGGGGACGCTCTCGATAATACTCTTGGCCTTTTGAAGCTTGCCAGGTTCCACATTGATGATGGCTTGGATTGCCGACTTGACATGATCTTTTTGACCAACAAAAAGGTAATCATCAAGATCGTTCCAGCGAGTAAGATTGGCAAATTCGCCACGCCTCAGAGAGGCGAGCAATGGATCTTCATTTGTAATTGTCGGGAGAAGAGTGTAGTGGCTCAGGATACCTCCACCCATAGTCTCCCATGCAAGCCATCGCATGAGATCTTCTTTAAAAACAGCAGAAACATTGAGTCGCTGAATAATATCGTAAGACGGGTTGTTCATAGCCTCGGCTGCGCTGAGAATGACGGGTCTGAAACCCTGAGCCCACCACCCTCTCCTCCAAGTCAACAGTAGCTCGCTTTCGGCATCTTTCTCCTGTGAAGGCTTCTTGGATGTTGCATCGTAATAGCAGTAAATGGGTTGACGAGGCTTAAGGGGAGGGAGCAAGGCTCTGTCCTCATCTACCGTGACGCTGCTTGAGAAAGGCACTTTCCGCCATTTGAAATCAGCTAACCATGACGACCCTGCGTGCTCGTCCTTTTCGCTATGGGGCGGTCGATGAGACTTTTGTCGGAAGGGGTTGAGAAAGCTTTTGCTTAAGGAATCGCCAACGTGCGGTAGGTGCGCAACATGAGACGCAATCTTGTTGTCGTAGACTGACAGACTCGAAGACGAGGGAACTCCCGATGTCAATGTCAATATCAACGTGATGGCAAACACTGGAAAGCCGAGCAGCAGGAGCGTGAGACGTCGAGCCGTGAAGCGAGGAACCAGTCGTCCGAAAAGGACGTATTGTGTCGGCATGGTGGACAGCGATGCGGCGGAGATAGGTTTGGCGGAATCGTTGGGGGTTAGTCGCGGTGCTGGTTAACTCGCGATGAGAGGTTTGAGCCCGGACCTAGCTCGAGCGAAAGTCGCGAGCGGCGGTGCGTAGGAGGCAGCAAGGCAGCAAGGCAGCAGCTATCATGGGCAGTCCATTGAAGGGAGCCAGCGGGCGTGTCAGAAAGCTGAAACTTTCACGAACAACAAACAGGTGCTCCCCTGGGACGAGGTTGCGGGTGACGAGGCGAATGGTGAGCAGGCATGGAACGTACATGGAGGGAGCGCAAGCGGCCAGACGGCAGGCAGACGGGGCTAGACCCACTGTAACCACTGTAACAGGTGTCGATACAAGTTGAGGCTCAAGGCGGCGACAAACGCGACCAGGCATCAGACGCATGCTAATTAATACAAGTAAAGAAGTCGACCGCTGCTTTTTCTCCGTCTGCCTAATAACATGTAGTTTCTTCAAAACCCCTCAAGGTTTTTATTCATATTTGTCCTCAGTCGTCCGATGCTAGATTCAACCCATCGTCGCTCAAGCCTCGTCGGGAGCTCAAATAGAACCGTTGGGCGGTCTATTTTCCACGTAACTCACCTTTAATCGTAAAGAGCATCAAGGAATGAAAGGCCAGATTTGAATTCGTGAATGCATGATTTGGGAGCATCTCCGGATTAAAATTAATGGATGCAGGTCAAACCACAGGTCAAACCACAGGTCAAACCAAAGACGGACAACCTGGGCAGCAAGCACCTATCAGTCGCTGGTGCCTGCCGCTTGATCAGCTTTGTTTGGCCAGTAGCTGCCTGTTGCTGCCAGTTGCTGCCAGTCTCACGCTTGCACCAAACGCATCCGATATTTCTTCCATTCCCCTTAGCATTAATATCAGGATTGCATCGGACGTCCTGGGCCGCTTGAGCTCCCAAGTTGAACACCTCTGGTCATGTGAACTCACATAGGCAGCTCATTATAGCTCATGACCGCCGCCATCGAAAACACCTTGATATTCGCGTATCAAATTTGCAGTCTGTATTTTGTGATATAAGCACATGGAATCGAAGCAACAGATCCGGTAATTCATGGCAAAAGGCGGCAAAACTCCATCTGACTCATGATCACCTCCCGCTACCCTTCTTGCATCCTTGTGCAAAGTGCATGAACGATCAGGAAAAAAATGAGTGCCAGAGTGAAAGCTTTCTACGCCGACCTGACGAACATCAATAACCTGCGGATAGAAAATGTCATTGACATCAGACGAGGCGATTCAGACGGCGAGGTTACATTCGAATATTACGATACGAATCTCGAGGGTCCATTAGAGATTCAAATATTGGCCACTGGTTAGTTTATCGTCTCTTCTAACAGCCAGTCTGGACGTCCTACTCATGAACGATAACTCTAGATATTACCTCTTACCCAGAAGGATCGTCCTTCATGATATTTACTTCTTCCGACACATGCAGTGCCGACACTATCAAGCATCTTGAGCAAATTTCAGCCTCTACCTATGGTTATCGACTGCAGGATGTCATTCAGGCACTGTCCACGAGGCTCGCGCTGAAGTCACAAGAAAATTTCAGTAACCCCGGGTCTGAATCTTTTGGAGACAATTCAGTTGATGACGAAGATGATGAGCTCGATCTCGATGACTTTGAGACAATTGATACAGTTTATGACGAAGTTTGTGGGCCTCAAAGGACATCTACCCCAGCAAGCGACGCCATTCCGCAAAATATTCAGGGTTTGCAGAGAATACAGAGGGAATTGAGAGCATCAAAGCTCGCTGGCTTCTCTGTAGGAATCTTTACCCGCTGCGAAGGTAGACCAGCGGAGATAGTGTCGTTGTCAATACGGGTTTCCAAGCTGGAGCTTCCTTCAACCGCCGCCAGTGCTTGGGGTCTGGAAGAAACGGATTATGTTGTAATGCTGATCAAGTTCTTGAGGCCATATCCAGATCTGGAGAGCCTGATGTTTCAGAATCCGGCCAAAAAATTCGTCGCCTTTCGATTCGGAAAGTGTACAGCGCCAAAACCGGCGGCTCAATGCGCGAGAATGGTGTTTGAGTCTGCTGTTGATGACGAAGTAGAGCCTCGCGAGGAGAAGTTGGACATGAAATCGACAAATGAGCAGGTTGGAGTCACGTTTTCTTCGATTCACATGTCCAACACGTTGAATGAGCTGTTGAACGAACGATTCTCTGAGCTGCTGAAAATACGGAGAGACAGGAATTGTACGTGGGATGCTGCACAACACTTGTTGGATCAGATACAAGGGCGAGATACAGGGCAACATGATACCGGGCCGCAATCTTCCCTGGCAATTGAGCATTGTCACGACAGCAATGAAATTTCCTCGCATCTCAAGAGCCACATGGGCTGGCATCAGGACAGCTCCCTGGAACCAGAGAGAAATATCAACTTCATTTTAGTCGCAATGCAATTTGCCCTGCATCGCCTGCAAACGTGTACAAAATATTGTATGGTGTGCCATCGACGGCAGGAGAACGATTTCGAAGCACTTAAACCCTACGTTTGCTCGAGACCACTTTGTTTGTACCAATATTTGTCTTTGGCTTTTGGAGCAAGTCTTGAGACTGAGGTCGTCCAAAGTCCTTATGTTGTTGACTTACTGATCAGCCTCTTTTTTGCTGCGCTGACGTCTGGGCGCCTCCGAGAGCTCCCTCGTGGTCTGGCTCTAAAGGTGCCTGTCATGGATGAACTTCATCCTTCCGTCAACATCAAGATTTCCTTGTCATCAAACATGCTCAGCATCAGCTCCGATGAGCGAGTAGCACCCTTTAGGAAGGATTCTGCGACGATTCGTGAAGGCGATTGGGTTCTTATAGTGATCAATACCACTGAAGGTAAGTACTTCGATTCCTTGAGTTCAAAGAAATAATATATCTTCGCCCCTTGATGGGACAAAACGTATTTCCATAGCAGTTCAACAAGCCTCACTCCCGCGACTAATGTAGATATGATGCAGGATTCGAGCAATATGTATGTCGCATAACTCAGTGGCTTGAAGAAGATCTCTTCTCCTTTCAGAGAATGGATCGTGTTTCAACGCCCTTGATATTTTGTCGGAGTGGCAGACCCTGGGTGCCTCCAAGGAACACTACAGAAGGCTGGCTTCCTGCAACTTTGTGGGTCTACAGCTATGATCCTGACGATCTAGACGCAAACCATAGTAAGGACGGTCTGAGACAGCTGCTAGCCGTAATGCCTTCTGTATTAGAGATGAGGGAATACTTGCTGGAGGCCCCTGGAAGAAGTCTTGGTACATGGACTCGGATCAATAGATCTACCTTGACACTTGTTCGTTGGATTGTGGCTTCGAACACGTCTTATCTCGTGCAAGACAGCGCCGTCCCTAATATTCGAAAGGCGGATGGTAGGAGTGCCCCCGTTGCACTTGGAACAGTAGATGAAATTTCGGCGTCTGTGACAGGCTTGGATACTTCTTGGATGCTGTTTAGATTTGCTCAAGGATCACCAGATAGGGAGAGAGCGTTTGTGAAGGCGGTCGAAGACCTGAGAGCTTTCGATGTTTCCAAAAAGGACTACCCGACGCTTTTTGCATGGCATGGCAGTCCCATCGGTAATTGGCACAGTATAATTCGGACAGGGTTAGATTTCTCCGATACATTGAACGGTAGAAGTTCTGGTCATGGGGTGTATTTGAGCAAGAATATCCATGTAAGCAAGGAATATATGGAGGGGCCCACGGTAAGCAAACACCACTGACCCTTTCGTTGCCTGAGTTGCTCAGGTCTTCTAACAGGACTGACTTCTTGATACCTACGTTAGAGGGCCTATGCTGAATCATGGCCTGCTTCGGTTCTGAAACCAAACTCTGCTCTCAGCCTCTGTGAGATGGTCAATTGGCCGGAGAGGTTTGTTTCTCAATACCCTCATTATGTTATCGACAAGCTGGAATGGATTCAATGCCGTTACCTTTTGTTGAAAGTTGACCCTTCCGAGGATGCCATCAAGACCCCCCTGCCCGCGCCGCTCCGAGGCTCAAGCACAGGCTATATCAAACAAGACCCGCTCAATATGATAACGGGAGAGCTACGTCAGCCGCTGGAGATACCTATGACAGCAACACCTTTCCTCGATAGACTGAGAGACACTCTCGGGACGGAAGCATTGGCGAATATCGACGCATCCTGCGTGGAAGGCCCCCACGATGAATCTGATGATGGAGATGATCCGGAGATGCTGACTGAGAGTATTCAGTCCATTGATGACAGGTTACACGGATGGAAGCGCACGCATGGTACGTCATCCGCAGAGACTCGGCCCACAGTCCCACGACATCATGCTACCGAGCCAGAGAGCTCGCTCGGGGCGCCGGATCCGCGTGGTGCGGCGACTTTTCGCCCAGGAGCATTGGACTTTACTACGCTTCCGCAGCTTCCCGATCCTTTTTGGGCAGCTTCATCACGAGTCGCGACTCGTACCCTTACTCGAGAGCTACAAGAGCTCTTCGAGATACAGTCACAAAACGATGCAGCGTCACTCGGTTGGTATTTTGATGTATCCAGAGTCAACAACCTCTTTCACTGGATTGTAGAGCTCCACACGTTCGATGATGACCTACCACTTGCGAAAGACATGGTGGAAAAGGGATACACTAGCATCGTTCTGGAAATTCGTTTCGGTGAGAATTTCCCAATGTCCCCGCCGTTTGTGAGAGTAATCCGGCCTCGATTTCTGCCGTTTGCCCGGGGGGGCGGTGGCCACGTCACGGCAGGAGGAGCGATCTGTTCTGAAATGCTCACCAGCTCGGGCTGGTCTCCTGCATTCAGCATGGAGAGCGTGTTTCTTCAAATCCGCCTGGGGCTTTGTGATACAGAATGTCCGGCAAGACTAGAGACAGGATTTATGGCTGGTCAGGACTATCATATCGGAGAAGCTGTGGCTGCGTATGAACGAGCGGCACGAGCACATGGGTGGACGATACCGCGGGATTTGACGACGATGGGGGCGAGATGGGGCCGGGTTTGAGTGATGTGCTGCCAATTCAGGCTACCCTGATGCCATGTGTGGATATGAAGGATGACTTGAGGGATGGATGGATGGATGTTTTGTATGGATTGGGGTAGATTGAAAGTGTCTGCAGAAGACGAACTCAACAGCGGGTAAATATTCTCAATGGAATTTGGTTAAAGCGATTCTACCTACGGATAGTTACCGATTCATAAAACCACGGTGAGAATATCTCTCTGCAGGGAATTACTGGGCTTTGTCACACGAATGCCAACTGGTATCAAATTCTGGTACCCTATACCGTCCACATCGTGTCACGGCACGATTTAACGTGATCAGGCTGGAATGCCTTGACTGGAGTGTATATGACCTGTAAACGATGATATAAGTTCCCGTGGGCTGGCTACTACTTGCAATTGGTGTCGTCTATTATGGCCTCCTGCTCTATCCGGGATCGCGCTTTGGAGGGATGTCTTTGGCCAAATGGTGATGTAATAGACTTTTTGGCCATGACGCAAGCTGCAGCATTGTAAAGAAGCAGGGATGCCAGTAGATTGAGTATCTTGAGTCCAGTCTCGATGAAGTACTGACCGCCACGGCTCACTAGTTGATGTCTGCCGGAGCCATTTTTTCCGGGACAATAGCAGTTTTCATGACGGGCACCAGCAAAAGCGAGGCAGGTTTCGACCAGGAAGCCAAGTCGACAATCAATCCTACATACAGCAGGACCCGGGGATGTCCTCCGGTGTGCGGGTGCCTGCTTGAAACTGCCGACTTCAGCCACGGACTACATGTAACGAGCGGAACGGGGGAGTATAGATAGTATGCATGACCGAAGGAAATTTTGCATGCGGACGGGGCCAGAACCTAGCACCGGTCAGTAACAAATTGGAGGGAAAAAAAAAAAAAAAAAAAAAAAAAAAAAAGAGAAAAAGGGCACCAGATCGAGGGGCGTCATGGCCCAAAAACAAAAAAAAAAACGACACGCCGTCCGGGGGTTGATGCCTCGCGGGAAAGGAAGAATTTTTCTTTTCCGCTGACCGACCGGCTAACCGGCGGAGCGTAGGGGGGGAAAAGAAAAGAAAAGAAAAGAAAGGGCAGGATGCTGGGTCGTTGACGTAGGGATGGGTGCTTTGTTGTCTAGGTGGTTGGCAGGTCAAGGGGGAACGAATGAGGGCATCTTGCCGATCGCAAAAGGAACAAACATTTCCGTGGCGGCGGTGCCATGGCCAAGTTGAAGCCGGGATCAAGGCTGTATTGTATGTGTGACATGGGAAATGACGAACGGGCGGCGGAGGGAAAAAAAAAAAAAAAAAACCGAGGTGAGCAGCATTTGCTGCCTGTTGTTGGTTGGGTCGGGGCCAGCAGCGCACTTGGATCAATGAGCGGTCAAGTTGCAGATCTGAAGCTCACCGAGCGTCGCACCGCAGCGTGCACCGCAGCTCGCCTAACCTTATCCCGCGCCCCGCCCATGCAGTGCAAGCTGTCGCGTGTGGAGCCCATCCCCGGTGCGGTGTGCAGGGAAAGCCGTCGGTTGGTTGGGACGAAAATGGCGCTTCCATGACATGTGCGACGCGACGCGACGCAAGGGCCGGGCTGACAGAAGCAAAGGGGGACGCAGAAGCACAGGGTTCTGGTGTTGCGACTGACGGGTATGCAGGCTTTGCAAAGCGATGCACCGCGACGGAACGGAACGAACAAACGTCCTCGGTCAACAGGACAAACACCGCTTTGCTCTTGGGCGTTGGATCGGACCCGAGCGATGGCGCCTAGCCCAAACAGGAAGGTGGCGTCCCGGCCCGCTTCCCGCTTGGTCTCCGCGGGCACCTTTTCTTCTTCTAGAGACGGCGGTACGATACGATTGGCTCGGCCGGGCAAGTGCACGAGAGGCAGAGCCATGCGTTCGATGAGAAAACAGGTTGCAGCACTGGAGGATCTGCCAGGTTTTTAGTTTGTCCCGCCGCTTCTCTTTTTTTTTTTTTAACCCTTTGGTTGAAATGTTTCATCTCGAATTCTGTCACTTTTTTTTTTCCCTTTCCGGCAGCAACGGCTTTGTTGACAGAAGTTGGTTGTCGTGGCTCAAGTTGGCTTGGCGACGTTTTGTTCTCAACAGCTGGACCGGTGTGGCAAGTCTCGCGAAGGACCTGTCTTTGCATCAACTAGACATTACTGAACCTTTACTGTTTGTGCCTCATGACGGGAGTACATGGTACGTGCTGCGTCCTCGGCCCCCGTCGCGGCAACAGTCAGCATCGGCCAGAGCATGGGAGCACAAGGGCTCTCTCTTGGATCTTTGGTGGCGGCGGCATCTGATCGAATACACTGAAACGCTTGTGCTTGTAGTGCAGGCTGGCGAGGGGTTTGGCCCGCCGGGTTCAACAAATACCGGTAGCCCATGGGAACAAGCTGCCCGACAAAATGCAGCCTGCGATGCCCCCCCTCGGTGTAATAAACAACTTGCCCGTTTTCTGCGGTTTCTTTTTTTGTTACCCCTAACTGCGCCCGTTTCTTTTGTTTCTTTTCTCACGTGGAAATATTATCGTCCGTCGTGGCTTAATCTGCTCTCTCGGCTGGGGATGTTGCTGCTGACTTCAGCCCTGCAATGCGACGTGGAAAATGACCAAGGGGCTGAATCTTTTCGAGAATCTGGGCCTTCGCTGCTTCTGGAAACGCAGGGAATTTTTTTTCCAGTCACCATGTCAGCACTTTTTCTCTCTCTCTCTGATGTTATACGGGACCCAGCTGGCCCAGTGCAACGTTCTGGCTTATGCTTGATAAGCCCGGCATATATGCAATACGCCGCATTGTCTCGATAGTTGACGACGGGATCCCCAGAACGGTGGGATTACGCGATTCTGGGCGTATGCATTGCACGCAACCACGGCACTCACCACCATTTCATCACCGCCCCGTTCGTTGCTGCTCGCCCAGATTGCGTAGGAGCAGAGACTGCATGCAGACCGACCGGCGCGCGAAGCGGGAAGCGGGAAAGGCTTCGTACGTGATACGGCTTGTCTAGTTTTGCGACTATCAAGAGGGTGCTGTCTGCGTTGTATTCGAGCATCATAGCCCTTTATTGCGGACCGTCGACTTCCAATCCAATCATTCGAGTCCAGGAACCCAAGGGCCTCCGCTTCCTTGGATTTTTGTTGTTTCGTCCTGTACGTGAAGCTCGAGACGACTCTTATCACCCGAGCCTGCTACTGGTCCCGGAACAGCCGGCTAAAAATAAAGGGCTGGACTATTTTTGTTCCCGTAAAGTTTGCATATAGGACAAAGTTCTTCATCCCATTTCTCATATCCCGCATCAAAGACGCTGAGTGAGCCCTTGGTTCCGATCTCGCCGTCTTGGGGCGACAAGACGCATCCTGTGCTTCATGCAAACCATCGTCAATGCTCACCATCCCGTTCGCCTATCGCGCGGCTGCTTGCAGGCACACGCCCCTCCAACTCCCAAATGGCGGTGCGCGACAACACCAAGAGAACCAAGAATACATGTCTTTTGCCAAACGTGCCTTGTTCCAAAACGTCACTCCTCCCTCGCGTCGGCACCCGACAGGTACAAGTCATGCCCGCCAACTGCTGGTGCTAGTCATGTTGCTTTTGCTTTTGCTTTCCTGCCTTGTGCATTCGCTCACCTTCCGGACAAAGAAACGAAGCATGATGGAAATAACGGAATACGAGTGCGATTGACATGGCGCCGCATAATCAACATTTTCCATCCATCGGGCTGGCCCCCCGTCACTTTCTCACCAGAGCAACCATTCCATCCCCACGATGATCGGTCAATGAGATGAGTTTCGCAATGTCCCGGCGGGGTCACAACTCAGCCAACTGTTGCTTGGCTGCCTGGGATTGATTCCATGGGACACGGGTTGGTCCGTAGCCATTTTCGCCTCATCAGCGCGATTCCGGACTTTTTATGAACAACTGCTGCCAGCGGATAATGGATGAGATGATTGACAAGGGTGGCTTAGCTGTCGTCAGCCGTCAGCCATCAGCCATCCATCCATAGCTACGGAGTATATCGGACTCCTTTGCGATGAATTCCGTTCTGTCTGGTTGGCAGCGACAACGTGGTCAAAATACATGACCGTCCTGAGTAGAGCAACTGCTGGCAGGGTCCATGACGAAATCTGTCCCCTGCGTGGTAGCTTACGAGCTGACGAGCTGACGCTGCTTCCAAGCAAGCCGGGGGCGAATCTCCTCCCACCGCTTCTCTTTGTTACGGCAGCCACCTGTTCTTGTGCATGGCTTACCGGACGCTCCAATCATATCATGACCTTTCCTCGCTTTGCTGGCCACGTACAGTCCCGCCAGGGAAGTCTTTGAAAGGTTAAATGTCCCTGTTATTTTTTATTAATAGAACCACAACGGGCCGACTAGTCCGAACAAAGGCTCGCTCATCTGCGGATCGCCATGACTCCGATAAGATGTGAGACTTTCCCACAATCCTGATCCTGTAAGAACGTTGTTGTCCCTACGCTCTCCCACGAGAAATAATAACGTGGCCTGCTTGTTCTGATGCTTTGATTCATCTCATTGCTGCGTCTGTAAAGTGTCTGAAACACGAGGGAACAGAATTCATGACGGGTCTCGCAACCGTTACTACCCGTAGGACCGGTCATGGTAATTTGACCACCCTATGAGGGGTTATATCGAACCCTTTCCCCATCCACTTGCTTTTGACCTTTACCTTTCAATGAGTCATCCTGATCGGATTGCTGGGCGCTCGCTCCTATTGGTAAGCAAATAGATCAGGAGCAAAACAAAGTTCTCCGGTATGTTCCAATGATCTTGATCGGTTAGGCTTTTTGCTAGGGAGTAATTTTTGCTCTTTTTTTTTTTTTTTTTTTTTTTTTTTTTTTCTCCCTTAGATCAAAAGCCTAATCTGGCATGGCTACTGCGACCTGCTTTCCCGTGTTTCTAATGACCAGGGTATGGTGTCGACCGGAAGCTAGGATTCGGTGAACCGGGACAAGATGACTAGCTACGTCGTAGTAAGCAAAAAGAAGACCAAAAAAAAAAAAAAAAAAAAAAAAAAGTGATGAAATTGCCCAAGGTGAAAGTTGGCCCGGTTTAATCCCTTTGGCAGGAGTCTCAGGCACGTCGCGGACCCACATATTTGGATACGAGCTAGGAACCTCTGAATCTCCCCACGTTGTATTGTGAGGAACCCCCTTATAAGGTTTTTTGTATGGAGTACCGTTTTTGTACATAAAAAAGGGACTTGCTGAACTTCTATCATAGTAACGTTACCAGACAAAACGTAAAGTACCGCCTCACGTCTCGCTCATGCAGCCCGGCTCCCATTGGCCCGCATCCCTGCTCGCCATCTCCCCGAGGCAAGGCGCTGCTGCTGAATGGCGCAAACCCAGCCAGCTGGCTCAGGCTCAGCCAGGCGTGGTCCCTCCCGCGCATGTTGCATCTTGTGTGTGCCAGCGATCTTGTTCTCAAGAGCGGATGGGCATAGGCAGTGCCACGCAGTACCACTCATACAGCCGGAGGAGAGTCAGGACGGTTTCAGCTCGTTGGCGCGAGACGTCGAGTCAGATTCGAGCGTCACGTCACGTCACATACGGGAGTTGTGAGTCAAAGCCAACAGGACAGAGAACACAGAGAAGACGGAGAACACACACAGACATACGTACGGCAAGGGACGTATTTGTCCAACCATCTGATACCTGCCTAGGTTGGCAGGTAATTATCGAACTGCCACACGTACGCAGCAGCGCCCAACGATTGGATCAGGGCATGACTCAGAGTGTATAATGTTACTCCAGGAAATAAAATAGCATGCTCCTGGGCCATCGCCCCAGCGGCCAGTGCTTATCGGCATTGCTGGCCGCAGAGAGGAAACAAAAGCGATGGAAATCGCGTGGGTCAATCGCGGGCCAATCGTGGGGATCAAGTGCGTATCTTGTATCTTGTGGGTGTGCTCCCGGGAGGCGGTCAGAGCAGACCGGTCCTGCCTGGGCTGGCTGGTGGTTGTTGTCCAGCAGCAGCAGCAGCAGCAGTGTTGGGCACAGTCACAGTCACAGTCACTTACAGTCTGAGCTGGCGCTTTGCGGTTTTTTGGCGCACGACGGGGCCAAATTTCGAGCATCGCGTCCCCCGGCGGTTTCACCTCCATTTGTCTGTCCATGCTGGCCGGACCGCCTTCACCCGCCTTCACCTTTGGCTGAGCCCACGCCCAGGGGTCCACCTCCCTCCTCCCTCCTTCCTGGAACGAATTTTGCTCCTTCCGGGGAAGCCAATGCACTTTCTCCCCATGGTCCCTGTCCCATCTTCCTTCTGCGCGGTTTGGCGCACGCCCCCCTTCTCCCCCTTCTCCCCCTTCTCCCCCGAAAACCAAAGACCGTAACTTTGTAAGCCCCCAGATGATTCACACATGTGCCGTGATGCTTGGTATATATCTCGTCGACGATTGCCTGCTCTCACGTCACCGCTTTCATCTAGCCATGATTAGTCCTGACAATCATAACTATTCCTTCCATACATTCCAGTCTGTTTTGCGGAAAGACTTTCGTGCTTCGACATCTACTACAACGCCATACACATACTTAACCCTTCACCTCGAGGCCAACACTTAAAGCATCGAGCCACATGCAGTACGATAGCAGCCACCCGCTTATCAGTCACAAGCAAACCTGCGCGCGTGTGCACCTACCCGCCTACAGAAGCCAAGTTCCCGTGCCTGAGAAGCCGAAAGCACCTGCGGGAGTGCTCAGCCCAGAACCCGAGCCGGAGACACTTCGCGCCAGACCTATCAATAGACTCTCACGCACGGACAAAACACTCGCAGCACCACCCAGAGACGTTTGCACACGGCTCCCGTGCCCCACGGACGCAGCCCAGGGACGCGATAAACACCTGGTACCCAGTCAACATCATCGGGACGTGGACGTGATATAATAAACTCCGTCCGCCCATCTCCCAACCGGGGGGACTTGGGATCGATCAACATCTGCAACCCCACAGGCCAAGGCCACAGTAACCTCAACCGCAATCAAAAACTTATCAGAACACATCATCACATCACAATGTACGGCTCATACGGGCTGTGCAGCTCTACGAGCAACATGGCACAACCATTCGATATCCCATACAAAAGCATCCAGAACCACGCTTCTTCGTGCGCTTTCCCATCCTGGCCGAGGCGCTCATCATTATCCGAGTCGGAGCACGAAGAACCTCGAGCCACATCCCACCTTTCGGACGACGATCTTTTCCTTTCGGATCCGTTCGGGGACGATGCCCACAGCTTGTCCAGTGCCAGCAGCTCGTCGTCTCCCCTGATGGCCCCCATCAAGCCGCTGGCTTGTGGTCCTGATGAAGAGTTTCTAAGAAAGGAATTCGAGCGAGTTGCAATGCAAAAGGAATTTTTTCGCCAAGTCAAGGTGGAGAAGGAGCGCCGTCGCCAAGCTGCACTGAAAGCCCGAAAGAGCTGTCCGAAAAAGAGCCCGAAGAACAAGCAAGTCTCTTTGACAACGATTACCGAATCGAACGAGTAACTTGGAGAGCCTCGAGCGACTTGGCTCTATTCTTCTCGCCTCGTATCCTTATATTTCCATTCTCATTCTCACGGCCCACCTATTAATCTCTTGAGACGCACGCTGCAAGGGCGCGTCTCATTCTCGCCACAAACCGTATGCGACTTACCAGGTTTCACAACCATCTCTTGACTCACGTCGACGCTGGATGGATGATAGTACGTACCCTTCTGGCATGGGGCAGGCCCTTGCCCCCAAATGACGACAACCACTGAATGGGAATTATCGGGAGACGCGCGATGCGCCGCTGATAGGCCCTCGCGCGGCGCAATCACAGCACGCAGGGCCACTATGGATGGGGGCACCACAGCACGTATGAGTCACAGGGCGGCGAATGTTTGTTACTGGACACCGACTCCTCGGGCAAAGCGCTGTGGCAGCCCACGCCACTGAACCAAGGCGCATGCCCAGCCTGGCCAGTCCCGAGGCCGGCCCACCCCACGCACTGGGAAGCTGTACACGTTGCTCCTTCCTTCCTGGACTGGCGGTCAGCAGCTATCAACCAGCACCTCCCGCTCTTGATCCATCCACTGCACTGGTCAGGCTCGCCACTGGTGATATTCTTTTCTGTCACGCTTCACCTCCCCATTCATCCTTCATCCCTACCTACCCTGAAGCTCCCTCTCCTCTCTTTTCCCCCTTCTGGTGCGCTGTCACATGCGCCCTTCGCCCCTTCGCCAGCCAGTCAGCCTGCTGTGCTGTGCTGTGCTGGTCCGGCTTTCACATGTTGAGCCTTGAATTCCTCTCCATTCATGGCACGGATAAAAACGGCTCTTATTCTGCCCGACGCGACGACCTCAACGCCTTCGTTGTCGGCAATTAACCATGAAACTTCCGAAGCTTCAACCTGAACTTTATTCTTCTTAATTTCCTTTTCATCTGACTTCTACTGGGTTCCTTCACATGCCGCACGCCTTTGAAAGGGTGCAGATTCTATTCTTTCCCCCTTGGTCCCGTTCTATTCGCCCTTTTCCCTCGGACATGATCATTCTCCCATGTCGAAATCTTATCTTCCTAGCGGGCAAGCAGCGTTGGTTCCCTTTTATTTCACTTACTTCATAGCGGGCATTCAATCACATTACGCAGGACTACTCGACTTGCACGGAAAAGGGTGAAGATGAGTCAGCGTTTCAAATTAGATAGCGGAGGATGATACATTTTGCACAAGCACATTATTAGCTTAGGATACCATTTTGACGTGGCGCTCATTCAGAATGACGACCACTTTCTCAAAGCCGCCATATTTTTCGCTCTTGGGCTTTGGACATGATCTAGATAGGTCTGCTTCGCACAGACAGTTATATAGCCCTCTTTGCGGAGATACCCCGTTTCAATACACTCGGTCGTGCTTATAATGTCCTGGCTCTTTGGTTGCTCGTCATGTGTGAAGGGCACGCGTTCAACTCAACAAAGCATGTTCGACTCGGCGCCTCCGCCCTGACAGCCGTTGCGCTAGCTGTGTTACGCCGTGGTAATAACCGGTGACGCCATGGGCAGTTCCTGGATGGATCGTTTCCAACCGACAGCAGGTCGTGGCTGCAAGTAGACAACTGAAGATCACTTGCCACCATTGAAGGAGCTAGGTCTATTTGGCCAGCCTACAAAGATGAGTTGATCTTGTGCTCTGGCTTTGCCTTGTATTGTCTGTTACTTACTGTTGCCTTTAGTCCTACTTCGCTTTATCTGTTATACCTCGTATAGCTTAACTTGGGCCTAAGGTGCCTAGCTCAACTTGTTCTGTTCGCTTGACTCATACGTCTTAACGCAGACGCGCACTAAAAGTTGCGTCGTGCTGCAACTCGACAACACTTGGATCATCCACTACCGAAAGAGCTACACCTATCTGGATCGTTGCTCTGCTGCCTTATTCTGTATCTGGCATGCTGCGCCGAGCCAAGGCCACGAGCTTCAGTCGTCGCGCCCGTGGATGACGCCATGTCAATTGGCAAATGATCTGGGTTTCTTGTTCTGCGGTGTGAAAGAGCCGGCGTGCTATCATCTTGCTGCTGGTCTGTTATCGTAGGCACTTAACGTCACTTTAAAGGACGACTGCTTTCTCTTGCCTCGTGACCGACCGTCGCAATAGCCTGCCTAGCCTTTACGTAGCGTTTCGACCTGTATAATAAGTTTGGTGACATGTGAACAACGTCAGTCTAGTCTGCGTGACCGCAAACAGACAACTTGAGATTACTCCAATCGAGAGCTAGGTGGATCGTTGGTATCAAGCAATCTACTTTACGCTCTAGCTTCGCCTTCTCATCCATCAACTGTACTGTTGATGGAGCCCTGCTTAACCCTTCATCTGTCAAAGACCACTTTCGTCGTAGTTCGTCCATGGACTTTCCAAGTCTAGCGTTTTCGACATATGTCAATCAGGCTCTTGTGCTGTGAACAGCATAGTGCGGCAGTCTAACCATGGCGATCCTGTCCCGTTCGAAGACGTCGAGGCAGCGTTGGCAAACCAATACCGTAGACTAAAAGCAGGAAAGCATGGCATCGTTCTCGCCCGAGCACGAACCGTAGTCAACTATGTTGCAACCGCCTGTGCTCTGGGCCTACCTAGGCCAACGACCTATTGCTGCGTTTCCCTTGGATTATGACGTCTCTTGTCGCCGCATGGGGACGTGCCATGGATGTCTGCGACTTTGTGAAGCTTCCAAGCAGCCGCGAGAATCATTGACCCAGGGCGGCAATGTATCCCTCTTTGTCATGACAAGGCGGACGCTGAACTAAGCCTTTTGTCCTAAAAGACTGGGTAACACTGGCAATAACGTCGCTGAGACGAAACTTGCGACAACTTCCAAGTCTGACGAGGATAACTTTTAATCTCGCACAATTAATCCATGCTCGTTCAGATGTGATGTCAGCCCCGTGGTTCAACAGCATACTACCTGGCAATGGCAGTCTCACTTGTTTCTTGAACTTGACTCCTCATTCATATCATGGTGGTTAAGCGAGTCATCTTTGTAGGTTGATCTTCAATATATGATCTGGTATTGTCATAGTTTCTTTCGGTCGACTCTATACCGACATGAGTAGGGATTGACAGAAAGTAGTCCACGTATAACAAGTTCAATGAACTGGGCTGGTAAGCTTCGTTGAAAGTAGCAACGACCTGCCTTCATTTTCGAGTCAGTCCTGAATCGGGGTACGACCGTCATTGGCGCAGTCGCAAATTTTTCTTTTGCTCAACGGCTGAGACCAACGCCGACGAACGAAAGCGCTTGAGGCGTTCCCCCAACTTGTTGTTGGTCGTATGCTTTGATAGATGATGGATATATTGTGAGAATACCCGGAGCGTAGGTAATACTGCTCTTCTCGAGACCTAGTTCGTGTTCGTCTGCATTGACAGATATGGCGTATCCTCTTCGAACCATTTTCGCAATGCCTGGTGTGCATCCCTTGCCTACGCGATCGTCAGTCTTGACCAAGGAGATGGCCGAGGTCGCTCAGGCACCGATGGGCGACAATCCCAAAGAAAGTGGCCGAGTCTGCCGAGTAGTGAGCAGGTAAAAGCAGGCATCCTAATATGGCAAAGCACCTTAGCGAAGACTACCTCACCGCTTTGGTGTCTCCAGACCCTCAAACCCTGTAGCCAAATCTGTAAGTGATGGCTATTTGAAGAGACAAAGTTTGATCGTTTGCGCGGCACGGCGTGAGGGCCCTCCATGTCCACAACGGTTTTCTTTCCCGGAGCCGGGGCTGCCACACTAATGCTACGGTGATGGCAGCAAAGACTGCCGAATGCCTCCTTTCTATTTGCAAATGCCTACTGATCCTCCGTGCTTGACAATCCTTCGGGCGGCGATAATGGGCCGTTTGTGGAGGTTTGCGAGCGGGGGAGGCTTGATCAAGCTGGCTAATCTGTGATATGTGGCTGGGATCAACGCTCTCGTTGCAGCATTGGTACGGAGTATAGAAATCTGTCTGTTGTAGCTTTTTTGAAGCAGGTGCGTCGTTGGACGGCAGCAAGGGGAGCATTTCAGCTCAAAGTTGGCTGATATGACACAAGATGGCGTGTTACCCTCGCCGTACAGCGTGTGCCTGCATGCCTGGCTGGTTGCAGGAAATATTCCCCTTTGCTTTTTCTCACTGGAGCAAAATCTTGTTATGCCACTTCCTTCATTTCTTTCTTTCTCTCTCCCTCTCTCTTTTTCGGTTCCATTGGCTCAACAGTTCGCTGATGGCTTGTTGTAAACCCTGGACCTCGCTGATGTGTATTGTTCCCAGGAACGTTTATTGAACACTGTCTGCGAGCCGTCTTCTTGTGCCATGTATTTGGGCAGGGGACGATGGCTCAGTGGGAGATTCTGAATTTTCCATCAAGGCATAGCCTGTGCATGAACTGGGAGGGAAAGCATCATGTTGCCACCCATGGGAAAATCCCAACAAATGTCGTCCTCGTTGCACGACCGCGCCCAAGTCAGATGCTGCTGCACCCTCATTGTTGGGTAAGCAAAAAAGACACAACTTTGACGCATTCTCACACAAATAGGCTTCTTCATAGGGCTCTGCTCACGCGATGTATGACGCCCTCTCGTAGCGACAGCTATTCCCACCCAGACGTAGCCATTGCATCGCATCACAGTGAACTTGTAAAAGCAAAGGCAAAAAAGCGTCGGGTCAGGAACAGCATCACCTTCTCTCAGAAGTCCTGTCCTATGGATGGTCAGCATCTAATTAATCCGTCACATTTGCGCAAAGCGTCTTCATGTACGGAGTATGTCGCGTATGATGGAGGTGCCTGTTTGTCCTCAACGAGAAGCGTGATGACAATAACGCCAAGCGTCAGCTCGGGTTTTCTCGTCGGCAATGTCAGAAACCTGGTGACCGCCAACTTGGTCCATTTCGGTACCATGTCCGGGTTCCATCCGGAGTAGCACGATCCACTGGTGGGGCCGTACCCCAGGAACCATCTTTGACGACAAGAGTCAATCACAATTGCTACGGAGGTACTCCGTACGGAGTAGTTGATTCTAAATGGAACACCGCAGTGACCTACATTGTATATTGCATACTGTGGATATTGGTATCATGATGCTCCAAGCTAGAGTTGTTGAACAAGCTCATGATTTGTCAGTCTGAAGTTGAATTCGGCGCGAAAAATGCTGCATCTATCGAGCGAGTCGGTTCGGAGTGTACGCAAGCCTGCCAAGACTGCCGCCACATGGGTAAAGCCGGATCAGACAACTGGTAAAAGATGGTGTTGTGAACAGGGGATAGGGCAATACATCGATTTCGAGACCCTGAATTTGGAGGGGGGGGGGCCGTCTAATACGAAGACAAACGTCGCAGTTTGAAAAGTCGCAGCTTGGAAGTGTTGTCGCGAGTCTGCGAGCGCGAGTAATCAATTCAGGCCTCCGTTCGTCCCTTGTCTGCATCAATCGACGATCGGTCATGCATTTGCGCGACAGTTGGACTAGGGGCAAGGTGAGGGAGACAAGAGAGGGGTTAGCTCGATCTCCATTGTCCAGTGGGAGAACTCGACCCTGGACTGCAGCAACCAGGATGAGCTTCAATGACGATGGCAGAATGGCACAATATGGCCATCTGTGGATGGGGGAGGGGTTGGACCAAGACCAGTGGTGGCCCCCAATCAAGCTATGTATGAGGGAGGCACGAGGGAGGCACGAAGGATCCCTTGCGTGCTTGCAAACTTGCAAACCAGCCATGGCGTCCGGGAAGGAGCGATTAGAACCCTGCAGCTGCCGTGATGGCACATGTGATTGGGTCGTTTGTTTCGCACACTTGCAGCAAGCACAGCCAATCGAAAGCACCCAAGAACGTCGGCGCTTGCAAGCCGTTTGCCATTCGAACCTGGCCGCGTCGGACCCACTTTCGACCGCAGCCCCAATTGACCGTTCTTGATTTTTGTGTCCTTCTGCCACACAAACGGGTTCCAGACATGTCGTATTACATGTCTCCGTCTGTCATGCTCATGCTGTCATGCTCTACTCCCTACCTCCTGCCAGAACGTCTTGCCGAGTTTTTATTTGCGGTGGCATGATGAGCATGACGACCTTTTTGTTAAAATTAGCCAGTCAAGGAAGCAGGGGTTGTGGCCTGATTAGTCACAGTGATGCATCCATAAAGAGCTCGTGCCAACATTTCTTGATGGAAGCTGGGCTTGTCGCACTTTATTTTTTTCACTTCTTCAGCACCGCACGGAAAATCTTCCCACGTCTGGCCAACCAGCCATCGTCTGCAGTGCGGCCATGCACACCCCGCAAAAGCGGCGACGAATGCAGAGTGTTTGCATCGCATACGTGCATGCTAGGTACATACACTTAGGTAGGTATCTAGGTGCATACCTACCTCGCATGCCAGGGGCAGAGTCGTAGTATACGGGATCCGAAACAGGACGGATGCGCCCCGCAGGCGCCATCGTGCTGTCAAAGACACTGAGCCTACTCCGTACATACTCCGTACATACGCCCGTGGAATAGACCGGACAGATAGGAAACGGAAATCGGCGTATGAAGAGCGGAGCACAATGACCTGTGAGAAGAGAAGTCGGTGTACGGAGTACGCAAGTGCACTCACGTTTGACGGGGCATTTTGACACATTGCCATCACGTACAGGCACGACTCCGCGCTTTGGGCCCAATATCGATCAGGAACTTTGGTCAAGGGTATCATCAGGTGACTCATCTGGTGGCTTGGATCAGCCTTTTTTTTTTTTTTTTTCTGAGCCCATTCGTCACACCTTGGATCTGTTTGTCGTCCCTTAGCGTCGCTTCGTGATATGATGACCCGGATACACGCAATGAATGGATCAACGGAGCATTGAAGACTGTTCCTACTTCTCCGTAATACCCCCGTGCCGCCTCGGATGGCAGGGGGTTCCATGGTAAATGGTCCACTACTATTCCGTCATGTCACTGTACTTGGTTCGAGCACTGGGCACTGGACCTCATTTCCGTGACCAGCGCGTGCCATCCGGACTGGTCCATCCCAACTGGTCCAGTCCACCGCCGAATCTGGCGGGCTGCCTCACTCTTGCGCCGATCCAAGATAGGACGGGAGATGTGAACTGGTCGATGATTGTGGCGATGGTGGCCAACATGGCCAAGTTGTGGCCGCAATACCATCCACTGGCCGCCAGATGGCTTGTTTGACCACGTTGCAAGCCCCCGTACTAAGGGAAAGAAAAGCAGCTCCAAGATAATTTTATATTGGCTGCCGTGCTTGCTGTCCACTAGTAAGCCATGAAATGGCTGGCAGTTAGGCGCCGCAATGCGACTACGCTCGAACGGGCATGAGGCATGCGCATGCGCATTCGTCACACCACCGCCAGCCCATTGATTATTCTCTTTGATCAACAACTCGTCAGATGATTTGTGTGTCTAATCCAGCTGCGTGACCATGTCCCTGTCCTGTCCGCATCAGATCCCTATCCGTACCATGGATTGATTAGTCAAGGTGTTGTACGGTTCAATGTTGTCAAGTACCTGGAGAGATGGCATGTGTACCTAGGTACAGTACCTACTAGGTACCTACGCGCGCCAACCCGGTTCCTGGTGACTCTGACCAGCCTGTCATCACTTGTATGACAGTCCGTAAGTCTGATGTAGAGTTCCATCACTATGACTGTACTGTCATACAAGAGCTTTTACTCTTACGAGCTGTCACCAGGAACCAGGTTGGCGCGCGATGGTAGGTAGATAGATGCGCGCGCATCTCCAGGTCCATGGCTGTGTACAGTGGGTGTACATACCTAGCACCTAGCACCTACCACCCAGCCCCTAGCCCCCAGCCCCCAGCACTCCGCCCTATACCCAGAGCATCGTGCTAGCACCCACTATCATCTAGCACCCTATGCTCCGTGCAGTGGGCCATTATACCTTTCCATATGTACTCCGTATGCACTGCCATCAACTCATCCCGGTCTCCCATGTTCTTTTCCTCATGTACGGAGCTCTGCCTGCAAGAGTGTCTGCTCTCGCCTCCAGCCTATCATTCATTGCGTCCAGTGCACTCGAGACGCTCGCTTCACTCTCCACTGCTTCCTCCGTACGTGCCTTCCTCTTTCTTTCCTCTTTCCTGACCTTCCAATCCCGCCCTCTTTCCTTCCTTCCCGGACTGCAGCTCCAACTCCAACTCTGCTTCTGCGCCTTGCCCATTGGTGAAGAAAAAAAAAAACGAAAACGACCTCGATTCTCACGGCCTCACTGCAACACCACGACGCAGAACCTTTCGCCAACCCAACATCACCCCGTGCCCGATTATCTTGTGTAGCCGGAACCACGGTCAGGCCTGTTTCCCAACAAGCTCGCAGACAAGCGCCGACCCCTGGTCTAGCATCTCCACACGGCGGGTCTCTTGTCACTAACAAAACACCTCTCTTGTCGCCGTCCCCTTCTCTCCGCACGCCAATACCCTACTGTGATAACCGCCACCCTTTTTCCCTTTCTGCCCTTTTTTTCACATTTTTATAAGCGGCGTCCGCCTCAAATTCAGTCATTGCAGCTCCTCGCTCACGTTACACACTGCCAACGAACCTTGCCGTTGTGGCGCGACTGTGAGCATTGGCGGAAGCGCAACGCCTCGCGCTCTCTACAACCCACCACCGCCCTCGCCCACCCAACCGCCCCCACGACCGTTGAAACGATCAATACTCAGTCAGCCCATGGGCGAACCTGGTATTCGCTTTCGCAAATTGGCTTGCAATCGATTTACAGAGCAAATCCGCTCAGCTCTATTACTTCACTTTTCGGGCTGGCTCTCTTATTTCCTGCCCCCTCAGATTACCGCTGTTCGCGCACGGACAGGACTTACACGTTTTGACCACAGGAAAATCATGGTCTAAGTCCGCACCCATCATCGCCAACCGCCTGCCCCCCCGCGCTACATAGGTCTCGTGCGAGGCAAATACACCCAGGCGCCCTCTGTCACTATTTAACAATAAGGCAACTCGACGACAGCCGTGGTACGGTCTTTATACCGTTCCACGGTGGACTCGCCAGCCTGTCGAACTATCAACCCTCAGGAGGACAATAGCAGCATCCTGCAGGGCTTGTGCGCCGCATCGTCTCTTTCTGTGGGTTTCCGCTGAAGTCCAGCGCACAAATTTTGCCATAGCTTGTCACCCAATCCCTTTAGAAAACCGACACCGGAACTTAACAGCCTCATCATGTCTGCCTCATCGAGGAATTGCACAATGAACAGCTCTGGCAAATCCTCCACTGCCAGAGGGGAGCGAATCCAAGACGTTACGACGATGCCGTCGGTCAAAGATCTCAAGCTGTTGGACCCATGTGCTGCTACAGCCTCCATGTTTCTGTATGCTCAAGGCCCTTCGATTGTGTGTTGCCATCACGATTCCTTGACTATCGAGAGACGATTCGCCAGACACTCGGATGAAGTGCAACTTGTTGCTGTTGACAATCAAAGCGAGGCCAGTGGTGGTCGCCTTGTGGTTAGTTACGATGCTGGCCAAACAGCTATTGTTTGGGATTTAATGACTGGCGACGAAGTCGCCCGTTTTGCATCATATGAGACCTTGACAGTGGCAGCATGGATGCACAACGGAAATGTGGCTTTCGGTGAGTGTTGCAATGGAAATACGTTCGACATGGAGCCAGTTTCACCGGCTAATAACTCTTGGTAGGCAACACCCAAGGAAATATCATTCTCTTTGAACCAACCACATCCGAACACATTTCTTCAAGAACGATTGATCAAATAGCAGTCACAGCTCTCGCCCCTTCTGCTGATTGCAGAACTTTTGCCATCGGGTGAGCCAAGAGATTTCTGTTTTTTGCACCCTGTCCGCTTGCTTACCATGACCGATAGATACCAAAACGGGTCTCTCTTAATAGCCACCTTGCAACCTCGGTTTACTATTCTTCATAATTTGTCAACGTCAAGAGCGCCGTCACCCGTTGTCACCTTGGCATGGCATGCATCCTCGTCGCGCCAAAAATCAGACATGCTGGCCGTCCAGACTCATGACGGTGATCTTCGAGTTTGGAGCGTTGCCAAGAACTACAGTGCCGATGACCCAGCAAAGGTTGTCAGGATACTCCGGCGAAGAGAGAATTTTGCACCCGGTCCTAATTGGATGGGCTGGTCCAAGAATGGTAGAATAATCCAATTTTCAGATTCGTACGTAGAGTACCTGGAGTCTCGCCTTTGTGCATCGACTAATCTAACTTGCTACTCAACAGGGAAACACTTTCATGGGATGTACGAACAAAACATGTCACGTTTGATTCTATCCCTACTCTAGAACATGTTCGAGGATTGGCAGTGTATGGCCCAGGAGCTACCTTGTTCACGGTTGGACGCGCAGGCACTGTACAACAATTCGATCTCAACTCACCCTCCATACTGGTTTGTAACGTTCAACATCCAACCAATTTGCTGCCACCGTCGCCTCCGAATTCCATTGAAGAGCCTGGTAACAAAACGGCTCACTCTGTTACCAATATCCACACGTCGGAATCAGAATCCAACTCTGTTCCTTTTGAGGCTGGCGTTTCGGAAAGCGACGAAGATCAAATGTCACCATTTGCTCGTTTCTCGCGTCGGCCCCATCTGGATTCTTCAGGAGGTGAAGGAACCTATGAATCTGCCAGTCCCGTATCCAGCCGAAGTGGTATGTCGTCCTTGTCGAAATCTTCAGCTGGTTCTCGGACACCAGGCCATCATACGGGCTCCTTGAGGTCAAGAGGCATGACAGAAAACACTTACATATCAGCGGGCTCGTCACTAAAACCTTCGACGGTTGGTCCAAAAGAATCTGACGCTTACTCCATGAGCTACTCTCTGCCATCTACGAGTGGGCCCTCATTGGCTTCGTCTCGGTCTCGCCATAGACCATCTCGTCTAAGACATGAAGTCCCTAGAAGTCCCGATGACAATAAGGTCCATGATCTATTCAAGTTTACACGAACTCGTCTGAGTGACATTCCTTACAAGCACCGCATGAGCGCGGATGATTCTCGATTGACGAATGATGACTTGCGAAAGCAGATGCTGAGTACTATATTTGGATGGCATGGTTCGGTTGAGGACTTAATTCGGGATGAAATGGCTCGTTATCCAGCCGGCTCCGCCAGCCGAATCTTACTTGCCAAGTGGCTCGGCGATATGGAAGCTGACATTATGGCTGGTAGCTCGGAGCATATGAGCTCTTCGGATTGGATGCTCCTCGCCCTGAGCGGTATTGGCAGCCACCAGTCGCAATACAAGCTTGGGCTTGTCTACGTGCAGCGCCTCTTGGAAAGCGGTGATGTACACGTTGCTGTTACCATCATGCTCGGCATGGGTGACCACAATGATGCCATTGAGGTCTATATCTCCCACAAACGCTACATGGAGGCTCTAATCCTCACTTGCGTCGTCTTTCCGAGTGTATGGGAACGACAAGCTGCCATCATTCGGAAATGGGGTGAGTGGGCAGTCCAACATGGCCAGCAACAATTGGCCATCAGATGTTTTGCTTGTACCGGTCAAGAATCAACTGAACCTTGGAGCTCCCCTTCGGCAGTGCAACTCAATTTCCAAGGCATTACTCCGAGTATTTCCGAGATTCTGAGCCCACCGCTGTCCCCCCCTGGGGTTCAACGTGGCCCCCAACGAAGTATCGCCAAGACCTCGGCGCTGAAGCTCATCACGTCCTTTGGTGAACAGAATGAAAAGTCCAAATTCTATTTACATGGTGATGGTGGTCAGACACCAATTGCAGCTGGTGTGACCCCAATCGCAGACTCGGCTATCTCTCCTAGTGTCAACGACGCAACAACTGCTTTCCTTCGGCCTTCAGATAACAGCCGATTCAATACGCCAACTTCTGCTCGACCAAGCGGCTCAAGCTACGGACGTGGTCGACTTCCCTCTATCGGAGAGATTTCTTCGGACCTGAATCGTGAAAAGCTCCAATCGACCCGAAGACCCGGACAGGCGCCGAAGGGTAACCGCCAAGGACATGTTCGCATGACGTCAGCAGAACAAGATACCCTGTCGGCCGGCATCTCACTTCAGCGTGTAGCTACGGCAAGCCCTATGATGATGGGAGACGGATATCAAAAGCCTGCAAGGGGATATGAGGGAGAACGATCTTCATCCCCCAACGACGAAATTCTAACAAAATTGCAGGAAGCTCGATCGAACCATAGGAACGGCTCTCGTGATCGAATACCACGCGGCATCAATCTGCAAGTGAAGACCCCGGAACAGCCATCTCTTGCTGATGTAAATTCGCCCGAACAATCCATGGCATCTTCAACCCGCTATCACTGGCCTTCAAGGCGACGAGGTCCCGCTTCGATTGCCAGCTCCATTACTTCAACCTCTAGTGCCGGTCGTAGCCTGCGAGCCAATCAGAAGCAGCGAGATGACTACATTCACAGCTTAGAGACTGCTCAGAATTACAAGAGGAACCGAAGTCGTGGAGGGAGTGCCGAAAGAACCCGCGAATCATCTCGCGACCGGCATGGAAGCCGAGAGAGACGCACAAAGTCGAGAGAAGCCTCAGAAGAAGAGCGTGGTAGAACCTCTGCCCGTGGGTGGGTTAAGCCCAAACGATCACCCACATCCCCAATTCCCATGTCGCCAGAGGATCTTGCCAATCTGAGTACACCAAAGCACTTCGACATGGGAGAGACAGCCACTAGGAAGTCAAGTGGGCACAAATTGAAGATGGAAAGCCGAACTTCAAGCCGCGGCAGTCAACGGCGTAGCCCTGACGGACGGCCTCTTCCGCTCGCTCTGAATATTCGTGGAAGAAGCATGGGACGTGAAGATTCTCATCAGCGATCTGCATCATCTCCTGTACCTCTTGCCGCCAACCCAGCGTTGCATTATCAGGGGTCGGAGGATGAAGAAGATTTCAAGAAAGCAATGTTGGAGCAGGAAAGTTTCCGAGTCAAACACAGCCGAAGTGCCACTCGAGGCATTGGCAGCGGACCCAACTCGCCAATCGTTAGCGTTACCAAGAGGGAAAGATCCGAGAGTCGTCGAAGAGAAGTTACTGAGGCACTGGACGCGCTGCCACCAATGGTTGCCCATGGACGAGCGGCATCAACTGAGCATGCCGGTGATCTGCGACAAATGAAGGATGAGCGACAAAGGAAGAAGGAGCAGGCAGCCCGCGAGCTCGAGGAACGTCGCAAATCACTAGCTAAGAGGCCACAGGCCCCGCAGATCCCGCATCCAAATGAGTTTCACAACCCAGCCACGAGAATTGGCGTCGAGATGTCAGATCCCAAGGGAAGTGAGGATCTGCTCCCTCGCAGTGCTACAGATCCACCCAAGAGCATGTATGCCTGGAACGGACCACACATCGGCCTGCCAGCGACACCCAAAGCGATGAGGCTGATACTTGAGGCCGAGAACAGCGCAAAGCCCAGCAAGGAAGCGCCGAAAGTGGCCCAGATCCCGCCGTCACGTTCTCAGGCTGGACCTGCAACGCAGCCTCCAAAGGAACAGAGCATGGGGGTGCTGACTTTGCTTCCATCGACTGTTTATCAACCACCTCAGAAACTAGCCATCCCTAGAAGCATGTCAGCTCCAATACCCAACGAACCTGGGCAAGTCCGATATGCTAGAAAAGCTAGTATCGGCGAAGTAAGAGGCATCGATGAGGTAGTGAATGGACCGCGTCGCCATTCTCAAGAGGAGCCGCTTCCACCCCCACCTCCTCCGGCTCCAGCACCGCCCATGCTCAAGGAACTTGCGCATCTTGCTGTCCCTCCGCCGCCTCCACCAGCGCCATTACCACACTCACAACGGTCCCATCCCGGCGGTGCCCTTGGTTCTGGCATGATTGAAATTGTGATGGATGAGGACGAAGAAGACACTCCCATGACCGCTGCTCCTAATGATGGCATGGTTCCGGTTCTGGCACCACCAGCTCCCCCGTCCAGAGGCCACAATCGAGGGCGCAGCGCAGGCGGCGGAAGCTTTTCTAGCCGAGTGTCGAAGCCCAATGAGCACACGAGATCAGTCAGCCGAAGTCGAAAAGACTCCAGAGGAAGCATTAAATCCTCAACTCCGGAGATGCCATTGGATGCTGCCTACCATCAGGGCACATTCAGATCCCCAGTTGCTGGTGTACCGCCACCTATGATGTATGATCCTGACGTTGTCCGATCACCTCTTGAAACAAGCGGAAAGCACACACCCACCGGTCTTCACCAAAGTGGGATGTTCTAAATCACTCTACTCATCTTCTTTTTTCATCTTCTTTATGTCAAGGTTTTCGAATAGCAGCACTGCCTTGCGAAAGAGCAGTCTAACCTGCCGTATATTTGTTGGTTCCGTTCATGTTTGGTCACTCCTTGGGTCTGCTCCAATCAGCTTCGATTCTCTGTGCATTGCGAGTGGCGTTGTGGGTTTCGAGAGGAGCAAACAGGTCGACAAAACTCGCCTCTTGTGCATTTCATCAGTGCCTGCTGTGTTGGGAAGAGGTGTCTGTTATTTTTTGTAGCGAGTGGAAAGCAGCATGGCCGTTCTGACGACCTTTTTTCTGCGCAAACGAGAATAAATAACCAAGTTGGACTGCAGCATTCGGCTCATTCGGTTCTTTATTTAGTTTTGTGGAACAATTGTGCTCGTCGTTTACAAGTTTATTTCTATTGTCGATCATTTTCTTTACGATGTACCAGTAGTACTGGATTTCTTGGTTAAAGCATGTGTGATGACATGCGGAGCTGCTACAGCTCCCCGTCATACGTGCACGGGTTCGCTTCGTTTTGCATACTATCTTCATTTTGTGACTGGCGACCTGATTGGGGAGAAACATGTGGGAGGAGGGCGTAGTGAGGGACCTTGGTTTTTGTCTCCCCCCACCTTTTTATTCTTTTGCTCATAGTGGATAGTACTTATTGGGATACTTATACAACGCTGCCTCGCGGCAACTTGTCTGAAGGCAGAAAAGGAGAGCAGCTACAGTTATAGGTCTTCATTTGAAACATTTTAACGGCACATATATGTTACAATGATGTGCTTGTGAAGTTGTCGAATCGACAGCGCTGTAAGCGCGAGCCGTACGACTTATCTCGAACGTTGGACACGGTAGAACAGACTGCACCTGCAGCGAGGGAAGGTCCCGTAAAAGTGACCAGAGACTGTGCGGGTGGGTCTTCAGGCTCGATTAATTTGTCAACACCTTAAGTAGTCGTGACAGCCAATGCTTACGAGGGTTCGAAACGGAGTGGTGCAGCAAAGCCAGAAATGTGTTTTAAAGTACCGCACCACATTCTCAAAAGATCTATAAAAAAATTGCACGCCGCAAAAAATAAAAAATAAAAAATAAAAATAAAAATTTTAGCGTCGTACATCTCCATCTCGCTCAACCAACCCAAACCACCCACGGTCGTAATCCAGCCCGCCACGCGACGGGGGAGAGTTCTTTGCAGAGTGAAACCTCTCTGAAGGGTCATCTCCGAGTACTTAGGGCCGCATGGCATCACAAGTTTCCCATGCGAGCACGCAGGCCACCGCGACGTTCGGGCTGGGCGCCAGAGGGTGGGATCTTACGGAGTTGGGTGGTGGTCGAGGTGCGAAAGTGGATCGCTCGAGAAATGACGAGAGACTTCGCCGTTGGACCATTACAGTCGGGAGTCACGCGCTGTATTTGGGCTTATATACCCTTGGCACTTGGAGCTCTAGGGCTTCCTCATTAAAAAGCGGGCATGCGGGTCCCAGCCTGATTGGTGTTTTTTGCTACTATGAAATATGTATACCGTATTGGAACTTGTTAGCTGAGGAGCTCCGAGCTATGCCACTTGAACAAAGCAACCTTGATTGCAAACATGTGCCCGCTCAGTCCACCATGATCACAACGGCCCCTCGTCTGCGCATCCGCAGACCATCGCCCACGACAACCGAGTTCACAGTCACCACGCTCCCGCTGCGCCTGCTGCGCGTCATCCTCCTCGCCCTGCGCGTCGTCCTGGCCCTCGCGACGAGCCTCCTCGTCCACGGCCGCTGGACAACATGCCCGCTCGCCAGCCCGCGACCGAGCGCGCCCCTGCCGCCTCCGGACTCGCTCTTCTCCCTCGCGGGCCTGTGGTACCTCCTCGACCGGCACCAGCGCTCGCCGGCGGGCCACTTCTTCGCGCGCGCCGCCTCGTCTGTCCCGCTGGGCGTCCTGCTCGGCGGCTCGCTCGCCGCCTTCTACCTGCTCAGTCTGCGGGCCCATGCGCACGAGAGCCTGCTCGTCCTGCGCGGCCTGGGCGTGCAGACGACCGAGTCGTCGAGGACGTATCTTGCCGGGGCGGCCACGCGGTTCATCCCCACGGAGAAGATTCAGGACATCTTCGTGAACGAGGGCTTCGCCGGGTTCGAGGTGCGGTATTACTTGGTCGTTGTTGTTGAGGGGGAGGAGGACGTCGTTGTTGTGTTCCCTGGCCTTTTGCCGAGGGGGAAGATTGTTGAGACGGTTTGGAGAGGCGCCAGGGAGTGTTTGTATGAGAAGCCGAAGTGGGATGGGGAGTAAGATGGTGTGCTTGGGAATGATACCCC
>KQ061692.1:327386-350922 GCA_001008035.1 Atkinsonella texensis
GGGGGTTGGGAGGGGTGCCCCCCCCCCCCCCCCCCCTTTTTTTTTTTTTGCAACGAGTGGTGAAGCCATGGGTGAACGATGCTTTTTTACTGGGTTTTGAAGGCTCGTGCTTTTCTAAACGTGGCGACTGGGTAAGGCTTTTTTTTATCAGTGACTATGGCCCTGTGCTGCTATGTATGCAAGATGAGATTATATTTTTTTCATTTTGCCCTAAGCATCTAAATGCTTTTATCCTCGGCATCCCTTCCCGCAGCGCTGTGCCTTTGTGCCCGCATATCCGCTGCGTCGGCGTACCCTTTCCGCCTGGCGTACCGATCGTTCTGCTCGTCGGGAGGCTGGAGGAATTCCTTCTTCAAGACAGGCACGTATCGCCCGCCCAGACGCCCGCTATTGCCGCCTTCAAATATCCTTGCGCCAACATCTGCCTTCTTGACACCCTGGGGGCTCGCGGCCTCACTATCCTGTATTGGACGCGTGGGCATCTGGTGTGCTGTGTCTGACGACCCTTGCTCAGAAATCAACTGCAGGAGCTGTGACGAGAGTAGCTCGTCCATCTTGTGCCCCCTCCATAGCTTCCATGTGCTTTCCATGACGCCGAACTGGCCGAATTTGTTGGGGGCGTATTCCTGGCCGACGTAGATCCACTTGATACTGTCTGCTCGCCGGTCCGGCGCATCAGCTGCGGCGTGGTCTCCCTTGGTCAGGTCGGGGAAAAGACAGTCCCAGAGAACGAGAGGCACTTGGTCGGCCATGACGTAGCTGGGTCGGCTGGGGTTCTTTTCTGTATCCAGCAGCTCTGACACCACGGACGGCGCTTCGAGTCCTTGTCCGACGAGGAACAAGATGGCTACCATGTGTCGGATCTGGTGCCATAGGAAGGCCGAGCCCCTGACGTGGAAGTAGTAGACTTTGGGGTAGGGCCCTGCTGCTTTGAGGGGTGCGGAAGAATACCCCGGTTGTTGGAGGCATGGAAGTACAGCGCTAGAATTTTCGACTTCCACAATGTCTGCTTCGAAAATCCGGCGGCGAAAGTTGGTAATCTGCTTGGCCGGGTCGATCTTGCAGAAGTTGCGGAAGTCGTTGTCGCCTTCGTAGCGCTTGGCAGCGTCGCGCATGGCGTCAATGTCCAGCCAGCCGCACTTGGGATGCCCAGAAGACTCTGGCGTTGTGGGATCTGGCGCAAATGCCGGCTGAGTGAAGAAGTAGCGATATTGACGCTCGCGGCAGGAGAAGCGAGCGCTAAAGTCCGGTGGTGGTGAGGGACACCAGGCCAGGATGCGGATGTCGGTGGGCAAAAGTCTGTTGAGAATCCTCGGATAGCATAGCTCGTCTTTGATGTCGTCAAATGGAACCTCCTCCTCTTCCTCCTCGTCCTCTGCCGCAGCTTCTTCGGATGATGCTTCAGCAGCGCTCCCCTTGTTGGCTTTCCTCCTAGAAAGAGGTCTGTTGCTTCTTACTCTCAATGCAATGACTTGTCCGAAGGCGCTGACGCCACGATCTGTCCTCCCGCATTTGGAGTATTCGCAGCACTCAAACTGGACAACTCTCTCGTCCTCTGGAAAGATGAGGCACGCTTTGGTGAGGGCGATCCACAACTCTTCTTCGATGGACGGCTGGTTGCCCATGGCCTGGAACTCAAAACCCCCGTAGTTCTTCCCCAAATAGGCCAGCTTCAACACGATGAACCGCGATGAGTATCTGGAGGGGTCCATCTTGCGGTTGCCCTTGGCCCCTTTGGGCTTCTTACTCTGCGAGCCACCGGCGCATGCTTCGCCATTGAAAGCGTCATGCTCAGCAGAAGGAACTGCCTTGGCAGGCTCGGGACGTTTCTTCAGCTCTCCCTCGAGCTCCCTAAGTCGTTGAACGAGAGCCGTTTTGGACCAGTTACTGTAGTTGGTCTCTCCAGACATCGCATGGTGGGGGCCAAGCCTTCGCCGCTGAGAATGTTGTTCAAGCTGCGGTGAAGATGAATTGTGGCGACAGCCTTGCTGGGATATGGGCCTGCGAGCTCTGAGGGCAGCCCTGACACGGAATCTGCGCCCTGACAGACCGTGCAACGGCCACATGAAAGTATGGTGCAAGTTTTATAACCCCATTCCCACCATTTGGCTTTTTAAGGACCTTTAAGGATCCGGCCGTCGTGAGTAATGACTGGACGGACGGCTGTGGCGGTATTGAATTTTCGTTATGGGTATGGGATGGGACGGCGTGGCTTGTGCTTTTGTGGCTTTGAACGCAGGCTTGTGGTCGAGTTTTAGCTCGTTTAGCTCGGACTGAGCCACACACAACATAACATGGCATTTGGTGCAACATATCTGATGTAGAAACCTCAAGAGCACGCCTTGGCGCGCTCATCTGTCGACGACTCCTGCAACTGATAAGGTCGTGGCGCCCGACGCGAAGCAGCATGGACCCCGACGCCGAGGTTGTCAAAATATTGTTGCTTGGAGACGAGAAATGCGGGAAAACCACTTTTCTATCGTATGTACACTTGTCATTCATCTCCACGCAGCGCACGCTGTCACTCGTGTAATGCTGACTGCTGTCTTTTTGAGCCAGACGGTTGAGTGCTGGAGAGCAGATGAACCCGATTCCTTTGCTCCGAGACTTGGACCAACCATTTATATTCAAGATTAATTTCGGGAAAGATAAGTATCGTCTCGAGTTCTCTGATACCTCGAGCCCCGATACCTGGAGGCTGCTCGATCCCGATGTCATCGTTATATGCTACGACATCAGCCAGCGACTCAGCCTCATTAATATGAAGAGACATGTGAGTTATTCACCCGCTCCTTTTTTATGAATTTCCGGGACTACGATGAACGTGCCCTTAACTCTCATCCCAGTGGATAGACGAAGTCAAAAAGTCCTTCCGGCGAGCCGACACCTTGCCCATCGTCATCCTAGGTCTCAAGCGAGACCTGCGTTCAGAACAGGACCCCAATGGCATCATTTACCCCCAAGAAGCATATCAATTGGCCCAAACCATGAGGGCGGATCGATATGTCGAGTGCTCGGCCATGACCGGGGAGCTTCTGAAACCTGCCTTTGAGGACATCTGCAAGACAGCCATGAAAACCACGACTCCAGCTGGCGGGCAGACCGAGGGAGGCTGCATCATCTTGTGAGGCGGATCCATCTGCTAGCACTGCATTGCAAGCTTGTAGCGGGCAACGAGGCTTGCTTCTGATGCCATTTGGTGCTCAAGAGGACCCCAAATCCCAATCTCAAGACGCTGTGGCATCATTCATGTCTACGTCGCCATTTTCGGCAATTTCTCCGTTTTCCTCGGCCTCTGCCACCTCAAATTTTCCGAGGATCTCGGCGATGACATTGACTATTTCTTCCTGCTGCTTGTCGGAGAAACGCTCCGGCATGTCTTCGATGACGGTGTTGAGGGCAGCGACAGACGCAGGCCGTAAATTTAAAATCATGACAACTTCTCCCTTGGAAAGGTCATACGGCCGCAGCTTTTGCAAAAGCTGTGAGATGCAATCAGGAGTATATGTAAGAGGCTGCTGGCTCAATGGACTTGGCTCAGTACGCAAGTACTGTAGAAGCTGTACATGGCACAGAGAAGGAAACGACGGGTCAGCTCATGAAACTCATGTACCAATTGCACATCGAGGTATGCCAAAGTCTTGTTCATCGTACCTCTCGAACTACGGTTTCTAAATTAGGTGGACCGCGGCGCTTCGTTTGCTTATAGCGACCTCTTTGCTCCGAAAGATGCTGGTACACTTCATAATTGGACAATACTGCCGATTGAGACTCGAGGATCTTCATGGTGACTGTGGAAGTAACCAAGAACCTTGTGTGTTTCAGATGCAAGTGAGGGGAGGTGCGATGTGAGACGCTGAGACTGGTTGGATGGACGGCAAATGCTCGACGGCCGAAAGCTGTGTCTGGTCGGAGATGGAGATGGAGATGCGGGCGCAGACGCAAACCAAGAAGGCTAAGTTGACATGGTCAAGAATCAATGGGCGGTGACGAGCAGCGATGGTGGCCGATAGGCTGTGCATGCGGTGTAAAGCAGCCAGTCAGCATGTGGACGATTTTATGTATATGTGTTTTGGTTCTCTATCTTTGTTTGAATTTTTCATTTTCATTTTGACACCGGCTGAATCCAATCAAGTTGAAGCTGACTTCTTCCAAAGGCTCCATGCACCCACCAAGTGAAAAAAGTTTAGATGCTAGAGTGCTTTTTTGCTGTGGCCAATCAGGGCACAGAAGCAGGTGAAACTATTCCGTTAGGTAACTTGCCTTTTGCCATGTGTCAAGCGCACTACTACTGCAGCCCTGCATCCTGCCCATCAAAACAAGAAATGTTGATTGACTGATTCAAGACCATTCATTGTCATGGATCACTTTTGGTACAAGTTTCGAGTTCGAGTTCAAAGCACCTACTTCGCGGTGCCGGGTCTGCCCTTGCACTGCACATTGGTTTCAGCCTGCACACCACAACGCCGCCCAGCTTCCTCACTTTCGATTGCTCAACCACGTGGCGCTCAAACTGCGAGCCCTTTCGCCGTTTGTCGTGTTGCTTCAATTCGTCATCAAGAGCTCTATCAGAGACAACGCAGAATTCACCAAGGTCGGCACCATTTGTCATTTGCTGCCGACAGTATATGGCATGGCGTGACCCGCATTACACAATCCAAAATGGCGAATAGATGGGAGAGTTCATACAGTGCGCTAATGGATTCATGGCCATCCTGTTCTACAATTCCTGAACAATCTTTCTGAGCTATTATTTCAATTCTATAGGAACGGCATTGGCATAATGCGCATGCAAACGGCCTCTGCCGGGCAGATGCTTGATGTGCGGCCAGCGTCGAACGCTCATCGTCTCCAGCAGCCCCTAAGATAGAAGCTCTTCTGCACCAAAGGACTATAGTAGTGGCATCTGGCCTTTTTATGCCGCCAATCTATCACATTGTCGATTCAGTACTATATACTCTTTTATGACTGCTCAAGTTCCCCTGCTGCGCTCGAATTTACCCTTTCATGACTCAGCGCCCCTTCAAGCCTCTCTCTGGCCCCTTCCGTAAATCTTGACTCCTCCCCATCCCTCCCTTGCTCCTTCCCTTTCACGACCCCTTCGGCCACCGTCCCTCCTACAGATTTTCAACAAACTGGGATTTAATTTGCTTGTCAATATGCTTCTTTAACGCTGTCTCCCAGGCCCTTCTCTGGATCTTTCTTTAAAGACTATTTACCATCGCTGCCCTTGCCTCCCGTCGCAAATCGTTGCTCTGGTCCCTGTCGCCGGCATCGGCCTAGTGCAGAGTCAAACTTGTGACGTCGCTCTACTGCTCCCCACTCCTATTCACAACCAGGTTCTGGCGGGGGACACAGAAAAAAAAAAAACTTTCCTGGCAAGTTCGGTCAGTCTGGTCTGGGACTGGCGCTTGATGTGGCCTCGTGTACGAGAACCATCGACTTTTTCTTTCACACGTATATAATTTACTACTTCAGGATCTCAACATCCCAATACCGTCGTGCCGTCTCGGCTTCGGCTCAAGCTGAGCTCTTCCAATTTTTACCACCGAATTGACGTTTGGCGCACTCGACTCTCCTGCCATGGTCCGAAACATTGTGCTGCTTGGCGGTAACTCGCATCCGCAGCTAACGGAGAATGTCTGCAACATCCTCGGCATTCCTTCCTGCGACCGCATCCTGACCAAATTCTCGGGCGGAGAGAGCCGCTGCGAAATCAAAGATTCCGTACGTGGCAAGGATGTATTCATCCTTCAATCTGGCTCCGGCCATGTTAACGACAACCTCATCGACCTGTGCATCATGATATCCGCCTGCAAGACAGGCTCGGCCAAGCGAGTTACCGCCGTCATTCCTCTGTTTCCATACTCAAGGCAGCCTGATTGGCCCTATAACAAGGCCGGGGCACCCCTGTCTAAGTACTCGGAATCTGCTCGAAAAGACTACACCTTCGAGAGCGTGCCGGCCACGCCTCGTCCCGGGGGCCCTCGCAGCCACGGCTTGAACAATGGCACCCACAGTCTCACGGAAAAGCTCCAAAAGGCCACGATTTCAGAAAATAACGGCCAGGAGTATTTCCCTAAGAGGTCAGATACCCTGTCCAGTATTGGGTCAAATGGCCGAGGTCAGGTTGCCGAGGGCTCCGTCTCCTCTCAACGAAGCTTTACAACCCACGATTATGAAAATCCCAACTCAGTCGCGACTATCTTCCAAGCTAAGCCGGGCTATAAGCAATGGGTTGCTCAGGCCGGTACGCTCGTGGCTGATCTTCTGACTTGCGCGGGTGCCGATCATATCATCACCATGGACCTACACGACCCTCAATACCAGGGTTTCTTCGATATTCCAGTTGACAATCTCTACGGCAAGCCACTCATCCAGAACTATATCCAGAAACACATCCCGGGTTTTCGGGAAGCTGTAATTGTGTCGCCCGATGCCGGCGGTGCCAAGCGAGCCACAGCCATTGCTGACAGCCTCAACATGGACTTCGCTCTTATTCACAAGGTAACACACACCTGTTGGCGTGCCCCGCGTGTCCTCTACTTACCCCCGCCTCAGGAACGTCGTCCCATCAAGTTCACCGAACAGCGAAACGCCAGCATGATGCTTGTTGGCGATATTGCGAATCGGGTTTGTATTTTGGTCGACGATTTGGGTGACACGGCAAATACCATAACACGTGCAGCAAAGCTCCTCAAGAAGGAGGGCGCCACCAAGGTATACGCATTGCTCACTCATGGCATTTTCAGCGGCGATGCCATTCCGCGGCTCAACGCCTCCGCGATTGACAGGATCATCGTGACCAACTCAGTCCCACAAGATGAACATCGTCGTCTGTGTCCCAAGTTGGATGTCTTGGATGTTTCGCCCGTCTTTGCCGAAGCCATTCGTCGTGTACACCACGGTGAATCAATAAGCAGGCTTTTCCAGTATGATTAAGCTACAGTTATCATGTAGTCGCCCGCTGGGCTGGCTGGCCGCGGTTCGCTTGTTATGTTCTTTCATCTGCAGTTCCTTGGATATCACATTGAGCTGGCCTCCGTGCACTGGTGCCTGTTCAATATACGAACAGATCTTTCAACTTATGATCAGATGCTGCAAATAACCCTTCCCGTGTTACGCATACGATTTTCACTGTTCCAGTAAAGAGAGCCCAAGCATTCATACCGACTCTGAATGTGCAAACAAGTACCCCGTTACCTGTTATAACTCTCTCCCCATACATTTACCTATGTCGTCTCCCACGTTTCTCGTCCGACACATGCTACTTTAGAAGCTCATGCACTTAGGGGCGACTTGCTGTCAATGGTCAATTTGTCCTCTCTCAGAAGTGGTCATCGATTGACTTTTGTTATCAGTCGCGTGGAGACACTCACGACTCAACTTACTTACCGTGCAGCCGCCAAGTGACGCGAATCCTGGCATAGCATATCCGCTTCTGAAGCTTCACTCGGAGTCGTGATTCATAGTATTTAAGAAAGTCGATTTTTCCAAAATCACTTCGTCTTCACCAGATTGAGGGGTGAGCTGTTTTGCGAACGAGACGTGTTCGGCACCTTGAAAAGCTGTACCCTCCTCGAAGCCTGGTCCAAGGGCACTACTCCGCTTCTTTTACAAAAAAAATTACTATGATCCGGACAAGACTCCTCCTGCGGATTTGATAGTCTTTTTGGCGTCCTGCAAGTTCATCAGCGAGGAGGTACTGCTAATCCTAATCTTATACGAAGGGAATTGTTGGGTACTGGCTCAGACTCCCTTCGCAAAACCCGGCAAGAAATAAGTCGACAACTAACCGAGGATATGAGGGTCATCGCGAACCGTATGCATCATGTCATGATTTTGTTGGCCATAGAGGCAAACCTTGAGTGCGAGGTGCCTCTGTCTCGAGTTCAGAGGCCCGAGAACCTCCGCACCTTGTGGCTGGGCTCGTTTTTGGTTCCGGATAAGACGACGAATGAGGAGTCGTGTGCTGGCCTTGCACTATTCATGGCAGCCTTTCAGCGCAAGACTGGCCTGGGATTGCGTAGCGTTTCTGCACGACCTTGGGAATTGTCGCATTGCGTATGCTCTTTCAAAACACGCGTGACTATATTTTCGAGGAAGAACCTGTTCCACTATTAGTTAAACCTCTTAAAAAGCATGTATTGGGGTTATGAGGAACTTGGGTGGCGTGCTGTGGCAATAGCACGTATGTGTGCCTTCAGATACAGTTGCCAGAATAAAGATTGAACAACAATAGAACGCATATTTGGAAAATACCGTTATTAGGAATGTCGTGCCTCGTTGTTGAACTCGGAGCGATGATGGGTGAGATGGATTTGGATTTGTCGGTGCAACAGAGACGAAGTGGGAAAGTGCTTTATTCTCTCCGAGATGACATCATATTGTGAGAATCTACACGCGGATACTTCATTTAAGCAGTGCGATCGCGTTTGAGCCATCATTTTGTCGTTTGACAGGAGTCTACATTAGGATACATGAAGAAGGACGACTTAACAGATAGGAGCAGGGAACTTATTACTGCGAGCCATGGGTCCATATTCTTGGGAAGAAGCGCAGCTAGGAGAAGGAGCCGACCCATGTCGAGAGCTGTACACCCTTTCGCCAAAGGCCTCCCTCCCTGTACGAAGGAAACGCATTCGAGATTCCAGCGGTGTATAATCCCTGCTTCATGGCGGAACAACCAGCTTCCTTTGTCCTTGGAGCCGGGGTCGATTTATCGGGAAGGTGTCCGCCCAAGCCAGCGAAAAGATTATAGTCTCAGATCAAGCTTGTTGGCGTGTACTTGAAAGTTCTTTGGTCCTTACTGCGCCACCGCGGACGGGATTTCTCGCACAGGCTAAGCCCTGAGCTTAGACGGGAGGAAAGTAAGGGAAGCAGACCTCGAGGCTCCGTAGCAGCTGTTATCGCCTTGAAGATGCCGAACCTGCGAGCCTCCAATGGAAGATGCAGACAACAATACAGCCGGCAGTCCAGACATAGTGTCGTGATAACAGTGAGCTCCACGAAGAAGGAAAAAAAAAAAAAAAAAAAAAAAAAACGATCAAGTTGCATCAAATCTACATGTGCTGAATTCTATGCCGAGCTGAAAGCAAGCCGTTATATGCCAAACGCCCAAACACCAATGCCTACGCGTGAATCAACCAAATACGCAAAGTCTCCATGACACACCAACCTTTTAGCTCCTCAGTGCATCCAACCGATTCCTCATCTGATCCATCATAGCCTCCGCATCCTCCTCCTCTTCCTCGGCAGCAACAGTCTTCTCGGGCTCCGGTACCGGCGCCGCAGGCAGCGAAGGCTCCTTCTTTGACTTCAGAATCTCACCAAGCACCTTATCAACTTCACCCTCCGCCTCGTCACCCTCCATTAGCATATCTCCGTCCTCGGGCAGCACCTCATCCACCATCTCCTCGATGATACCCGCCTTCATCAACTCGGTACTCAGTTGTCTCATGATAGCAGCATACTCGGGCAACCGAATGAGCGAATTCAAGTCCTTCATGATTCCTGCACTGGAGCGTATGGAGCCCTCGATCTTGCGTACTGCGAAGGCCTCATTGACCTGCATCTGGACCGAGTTCAGCTGAGCTTTGGAGGTGATGAGACGGGCGGAGGCGCGACGGTGGCGGACTAGTTCTCGAGCGAAGTCGCGGACCTCCTTTTGGGCTTGCTTGGCTCGCGAGGCATCTTTTTGACCGCGCTTGTCGGCTTGGATTATGTACGTCTTGATTTTGAGCTCGGACTGCTTGTTGGCGGTGATGTCGCGGTCTAGTTTGCGGATGTTTTGACGGATGACGGCGTTGCATTTCTGCATCTGGAGATATTTGACGGCTGATTAGCTATGCGACGTGCTTGCAGAGTTCGAAAGCGATGGTGGACCTTGTTCGCGCGGAGCAGTAGTCTTTGTCACGAACCTGCGCTTTGGGGTCAGGTTTCACGAAGATGGCTTTTAGGGATTCCATTATGGATGGTGGTCGGCAAACATATGCTCGATGATGCTATGGAGGGGAATTGTCGGTGCGCCTTAGGTAGATGGTGATGCGCGAGCAAGCGATAGGAGCAGGGAGTCGATGAAGTTGAGCATGTCGAGACGACGGACGGCGGTGTCGTCTGAGCACCGATGGTGTTTGTCTGGTTCTGGTGGTTGGTCACTCCGGTTCCGTCTTGTTCGACTAGTAGCGGCTAGAGTACTCCGTACTCGGAGTGGCTTGGCGCTCAGTGGAAGCAGCACGTGCAGGCAGGCAGGCGAGACAAAGGCCCCGACTGCGGGGTCGAGGCAGGTCGAGGCAGGTCGAGGAGGAGCTTGCGCCTGCCTCGACCAGGCCGCCTTTTGGAAATGCCCATGTTTACGGAGCAGAAAATGATTTAATGCAGTGACACGATATGCAGAAATATCCGAAACAAGACGACTACCTAGATAAGTAGGTGACCAGTCAGGCAGATTGCCGATACTCTCCGGACATGGACACTGCAGCGAACTGGTATTGTCGAGCCATCGAAGCCATTGACGAGCTCGGGCAAACGCCAGGCTGGAGGAGGAGGAGGATCGCGCGTATGTTGTTGATGCCGAAACCAGGCATCGACAAGGCGGACATTGCCGCATGAAGCATTGGCACAACAGTGATGAGTGATGGGCCATGGGCCATGGGCACCCTGTGTGGAATCGGGGCCGAAGAGAGCTTGTCTGAGCTTTTTGATGCGATACTCGGCTATTTAATAGCACGCGTTTCAAGTAAGGTGCTAAACACCTCAACGTTAACAAAGGTCTATCGACACAAGAATACTGTGCTAGGGAAAATAGGCTACATGGGCACAGAGGTCACGACGCTCCCAGTTATTTTTTGTCCTTTCGGACATGCATGGCTGTATTCATTTCGCCGCTCGCCGCAAGAAGGCGCTGGAAGGCAAGCTGCCCGGGCAAGTACCTAGTACCCAGCAGCCTGTCACGCTTGCACGCCTGCCTGTTGTGCAGAGCTGCTTCCAGTGTCAGTGTCGGAAGGAACCACTGGTGCAAGGAGGTGCAAGGAGGTGCAAGGAGGTGCAAGGAGGTGCAAGGAGGTGCAAGGAGGTGCAAGGAGGTGCAAGGAGATGTCAGATTTCCACGACAAGCCTTGCGTACTAGTACTTAAAATGTCGTCAAGGAACGAAGACTCGCGGATTCAAGGAGAATTGGCAGTGAGTGTGGCGGCACCTGGGGCACCTGGGGCAGCTGGCTTCTCCTTCGTGCTCTGGGCGTCTGGACCTTTCGGCATCTTTCTGACGCCTTCCACATAACAGCATTGGTGACTGGAGCCGTTTGCCGCCCACCAATCGCGCCGCTGCGCGCACTACCCTTGCCACGCAGCCTCGTTTATTTTTTTTGTGCTGTGAGTGTGGGCCTTTCTAGTTCCAAGCTTCCATTTCTACGCCCGTCTCGTCTCTGCCCCCCTCTGCCTCGACTTCGCTTTTTGTTTCATGCTTTTCGTGCTCTCTCGTACTCGTGTTGTATTCACGGCACGCAGACGCTCTCGGCTCCTCGCTACTTCATTCCCCCTCCTTACGTCAAGCTTCTTTATACACTCTGCATCTGTTCGCTGCATCTCAACTGACCTTAGAATTTTTCTCGTTTAAAGCTTGCCAACGTCTCTCCGTCAGCAAGCACCCCGCTTTGATTTCTTCACATCCGTCGCCTTTATTCAACAAACATGGCCGAGGTTGCTTTCCCCGAAGGTTTGTACTACCATCATCACCCACTCGCTGGCCGCTATCCTGGTATACTTGTTGAAACATCCATCTCGACGTCTTTTCTCGAGATGCTGTCTTCCCACAACTAGCGGCAAGGCCTCCGCTCCCATATGTTATACGTGCCTTTACTGATAGCTTTCGCAAAAAGTTCTCTGGGCTCAGCGTTCATCCGCCACCGATGCCACCAAGAACTTCCTCTACCTGACCATCAACGTTCCTGATGTTCCTAAGGATAGCCTTCAGCTCGACCTCAAGCCAACTAGCTTGAATTTCACTGGTGTCTCTGGCACCCTGAAACGCAAGTACCACGTGGAGTTGGAATTCTTCGCCGAGATCGACCCCGAGGAGTCCAAGATCAACCACACCGCCAAGAACATCGAGATGAAGATTCAGAAGAAGGAGCTCAAGGAGGAGTACTGGCCGCGCCTTCTCAAGGACTCTAAGAAGCTTCATTTCCTGAAGACAGACTTTGACAAGTGGGTCGACGAGGATGAGCAGAACGAGGCTCCTGAGGATGACTTCTCGCAGTTTGGTGGCATGGGTAAGTCGCCTTTCCTCAAGACTAGCTGATTGATCACTGCATTCAGCTGTGGCTACAATGGCGTTGAGCAAAACACTAATTAGTACAGGTGGCATGCCAGGCATGGGCGGTACGTCGTCATCACAAACACTTGTTTGAGTTTCTGTCCTTTGTCAGCTTTTTTTGTTCCACAGAGGCAACGAAACAGTATTGTTTTATTTTATGATGCAAAAGAAAAATAATCACTAACTTGATGTCCTCCTAGGCGACTTTGGCGGCATTGACTTCTCCAAGCTGGGCGGCGCCGATGGCATGCCCGACCTGGGCTCTATGGGTGGAGAGGAAGGCGAGGACGATGATAGCGGCGACGAAGATGATGAAGACATGCCCGCACTGGAGGGTGAGGAGGCTGCCAAGAAGACGTAAAGGGACAGCGGAGTTGGTGTTTTAAAAAATGGATGAGCTTTTTTTTAATACGGGTGGTGATTGGGTTACCCGAGGCAATTTGCGGTAGCGTGACGGTGATGATGACGAACTAAAGTACTGCGTACAATATCGACCAAGCGATGGTCCCATGTTATTCTCAAATGGGGCTCTTATAAAATGCCGTGCTATTCGCCCTCACATCTATTGTAACTTGAGTCCTTGACCATGTGACTGTCTGTATCCATCCATCCATCCCTCCCTCCCTCGCTCCCTCCAGGATGACGGAAGCACAAGTGGCTTCCTGCAAGCATCTCTCTCCCTCTTGGGAAAAAGGGGCGGAACAAAGAATGCAAGCGGCAGAACATGGCAGCAAAAACACACAATTTACAAGATGTCGCTCCGAATCCATCACCATAATCCCACCGATTCCCAGCCCGGCGCCATGGATCCCACCAAGACAAGTTTGCTCGCCATGACACCCCCAGTAACACAAGCCGTCAATCTTGCAAGTCCCCAAACCACTCACCTCTCTCAATCTGAGTCTGTGAAACTCACCTTTCCCCAAGGCCCCACGGCCGCGCGCGCGCAAAAAAAAAAAAAAAAAAAAAAAGAGGAAAAAAGTTCTCGTATAACCGGTACGCTTGGGGGGGGGGGGGAAGACCACAAAAAGAAGGGCAGGTCCGACATGCTTTCGTGCTCGTACGAGCTGAGATGTCAAAAGTCGAGCAGTTTATAGGTCGGGAATAAGAATAAACACCCTCTTTTTGCTTGCTTTTAATGAAATTCCACCTTTTTTTTTTTTTTTCCTTTTCTTGTTTTGTTCACGAAAAACTGAAGCCAAAGAAAAGGGAGAAGAAAAAAAAATTAGAATGCCTCTTACTACGTCTTCGAATATGTACTCTTCTCTTGAGGCTGCCGGGGCTGCTCGCGATGGGGCCTTTATTACCGCCTGGCCAGCTGATGAGCCTTACTTTGCGCCCCCTTCCATAGAGCAGTTGACGAGGGAGTTGGCGCTTGCGAGGACGAGGGCGGCTGCCTCGAGGAAGTTCTCTGCCGGGAGCTTGTCACGACTTTCTGCGACCTCCTCTATGCCGGACGGGTACACCGTCAACTAGATGGCTGCTCGACTGCATACCGGGGACGATATGGACCACCGTCTATCTATTTTGCACATCATGAGGCAACATACATCACTCTTCCCCATTTTACACTCAGGCCCGTGGGCGACACCGACGAACACGCGCCGTCAACCAACACACACGTTCAGGCTCCGCGTGCGACGTCAACATGCAACACAGATCTCGCGAGACTCATTCGGTTCCTCGGAAAGTGGTTGGCTTATTATATTTGCGTGTGTACATATATATCAGAATGCATACGCCCATTCTTTTCTTTCCCGCTCGAGGTACCGCTCCGAGTCCGCTCGCCGTTGGGCAATAGGACAAGGGAATGGGCCAAGTTTAATCATGGCCAACTAGCCCGCTGAATACAATCTTCCCAATCTTTCTTTCAGTGCTTGGGGATTCTAAGTAAAAGATAATAAACAGTGCCTCACTGTGAATGGATCCGACCAAAATAGGACTAAAGCGGGTTTTTTATGTTTTATTGGGTATAACTTGAGTAAACTGAGCGTCGAATTCCAATCTTTTCTTTCCCCAATGTAGTACTACAATTACTTTACCATAGTTAATAAATGATTTATGATTCAAGGCTGTGGTTCTCACTCACCATAATCTCATCCTCCATGGGAGCATCACCACTGGCGGCAGCGGCTGGTGCAGCAGAATCATTATTGGCACCATCCGCACCCCCAGAGAAGTAGTTTGCCATGTCCGTGTCGAGTTCATCGGCGGTTTTCTTGGCAGGGCGGGCGTTGCGGCCTCGGCGCTTCTTGTTGATATCGCCCTTGGCGGCGCTTCCAGCTTTGCCAATACCGCCCGTAGCACCCTTGCCAGAAGCAGCGGATTTGGGCTGCGGCTTTGGTTGACTACAGTGGCGAAATGCAAGTGTCAGAGGAGGGGCGAATATTACATTATTAACGACAAGGGGGAAACGGCATGACTTACGCGGTTCTCTCAGCCAACGTCTTCACAGGAGGCATGACCTTGTCGGCCTGGGCTGCTCCGACGACAATCTCAATCTGCAAAGTACGTTAAAGCACTGGTGGAAATAATTATCGACTTTTTGCTGCTAACCTTGATTGGTCGGTTGTCCACCAGAAGACCGTTCAGCTTCTGGAAAGCCTTGCTGGCGCCATCAGCCTTGTGGAAAGTAACGTTGGCAATGCCTCGGCTGACCGAGTTAGGGCCGTAAACGAGATCGACTCGCTTGATGGGTCCCACAGCTTGGACGAAGTATTCCTAGTGCGTGGGTGTGTCAGTGTACCGATAGTCGAAGGTCGAGTTCTAAATCCAGATCCAGTCCCATCTCTGTCCGGTCTGAGACAGCAGCAATCGTGTTCGGGCGCCTTTTGCGAGGGTGTACGAATCGAAAAGCGAGCAGAGCAATGGGCCATTTCGTCAGCGCCAGCACCAGATTTGTGTCGCGCAAAGTGATTCACATGTCGGGTAAACCATGCCCACAGAAAAAGCACAGTCGCCTCGCAGAGAGAAGGAACTAGCTTGGAAGACATTCAAATGTGCACCTAGCTTCTCTTGCATCGCCCGACTTGGATCCTAGTGCACAAGGTGCATATTTCTTGATGCCAAAAGTACGTCCCCTTTCATCGTATGGCGGATTCGAGTCTTCCAAGTTGTTCATCAGACTGCTTGTGCGCATGGAGGCATCCCCCTGCTCGCTTCGTCGAACTAGGTCGGCAACAATCGCATCGGAAGGATCGGTATGGCGGACCAACACACAGTCAACGTGCCAAAGAACATTACGCCGCAGTTTTGTTCAAGCCATCGCGCAACTTCACAGACCATGCTGACCAGGCATGTTGCGAGATTGTTGCAACGCGACAAACTGCTCTCAACTTCCAGCGTGACGTACCGTATTCAAAGGTTTCTCAGCAGCATGGAAGGAGACTGGGGCATTCAAAGACTTGTATTGTTGCAGCACAAGGACCCTGCGCCCCCAAAAAGACATGGCGCGGACGTCGAGGAATGTAAGGAAGGATGTATGCGGCGACGAAAATAACGTCGAACAAATCCCGGAAGGAGCGGAACCTTCAACGGAAACATACCTTAATCTGCTGCTCCGAGACATCCTTGGGCTGTGGACAGGTTAGGACGGGAATAAATACCGAAAAGTTGCTCCATCAAAACGTACCAGGTTGCTGACGATGACTTTGCTCTCGCCGATGCCAGTCGCTTTAGCGGGAGTTGGTTTGGCTGCAGCACCGCGAGCCGGCCTGGAATTCTTCTGAATGCCACCTACAGGGGCAGCAGTCCTGAGGCCAGTAGAGCGTCGCTGAGATGGACGGCGGTTACGGGCAGACTGGCGCTTGGCCGAGACGATATCGTCAAGAGGCTTATCGAGCTTGCTGGACATTGTGGTTGGTGGTGAAGGCTCGCTTCGCTCGAGGCAAGAGCTTGAAAAGCGGATGTTTATTTGTTTCTTTCAGGGTTGATTGAAACGACAGCTTTCCGTGATGGCCGTCCCGGAAAAAAGGTTTGTCGACTGTAGTTGGGCCCTAGAAGGACGGATGGAAGTGATGAAGAGCACAAAACGACTCAGCGTTGCGCCGTGGTCTAGAAAGGACAGTAAGGTGAGGTCGAGCTGACCGAGAAGTAGATAAGGTCTGGAGGAAAAAGGAAAAGATCGTGCCAGATTTAACCAGGGCGACCACAAGAGACGCCAAAGGGACGAACTGTGACTTGTCAGATGCGACAAGGCGGTTGGGTTTGAAGAGATGTGAGGATGTTGGGAAGACGAAAACGGTGAGAGAGAAGGTCGGTGCTGCCTAGGTCTGGTCTGAGAGATGAAGGGGAACGCGGGAGGCGACCGCGCAGAGGCAAGCAAAACAAGGGAGGGGCGGACCACAATGACTTTGGTGGAAGCCGCCAACAGCGACAATGGGTGCATAGCGTACGTAAGCAAGCCTTGAGGCAGCTGAGCTGGATAGCTCGTGCCTGCGGCTAGCCAATCAGAGCAGAACTACAGTACATCGCTTCTGGCTATGACCTAGCTATGGCCTAGCTATGGCCTAGCTGTGGCCTAGTAAATGCCCAACATCCATAAACTAAATTACGTACCTAGGTAAAATAATCGCTTTGTTTTCACGTCATATCTCCGGCGTCATCACAGACAGTGCTTGTGCCACAGGATGCGGGTGCTCTATATGGTCCTCTGTCGGTTTACAGAGCATAGCTCAACCCGAGATGAGGTGTAAGGCAGTCGTTTCATTGTGACCATGACCCAAGTTAACTCTTACAGGTTCAAGCAATCGGCCTCGATAAATGCGACGCATTAACCTCACGCAAAGCATTGGAAGGCTTGCAATCCGTCCACCGCAGCTCGGCAAATGCCCGAGTTACTTCCAATGTATGAGCAACCGAGATCCCTCATGTTAAGGACGGAGCGAATCGGAATATGAAAGCAAGGGGCACATATCAGACTTTTTATTGTTATCGCGAACGACATATTGAAACGACCACAAAATTGACATTTGAGTACAACCTGGCGTCGTAAAGCCAACTTGACTGTAATTAGCTTGCAGGGCCATCGTTCGAGTGCCCTTCCACTTTCCTCATGAGTGATGTCTTAGAGATCCTAGATATAGGAGGCGCTTTAAACGTGAATCTGCTAGCAATTTCGTTGCTAGGTGCTTCATTTTTGTACACTTGCCGTGTCGTGATCGGCATGGTGGTCTACATTATCCCCTAGTTTTATTGACCCTAGACTCGACCTCATGACGCCTTTGCTTGCTCAGCATTGTGCGAACCCCCAGCGTTCAGGATCGCGTTCGCTTCTAGGTAGTGATAGGCGACAATAAGCAACATTGAAGCGGCGCCAAAGAAAATGGCCAGTGTAAATAGATCGCGGTCGGAAATCATGGCGACGACGGGGCGTAAGTCAACGAACGAATTGATTTAAACGATGGAATGAACTCTGTGAAGGGCATAGTTAGATAGGGGCCGAAAGGGAAGATATAGTCCAATTGCAGATGCAAACCGACTTACGATATAGAGTGACGTCGAGCGGCCAAAGGATCCTGAGTTTTGTAATCGATGAGGTGGTCAAGGAGGACAGCTGGGGCTTCTGACGACCTGGTAAGCTGCTTATTGGTCTCGCTCGGTACTGCGAGTGAGTACGGAGCATGGGGAGGGACTTTAGGCCCAGATTTTCACATTCAGCACGCCAATGACTGCGTCCTGCCACGGTTGTGCATATCTCTCGAGGGCCCAGCACGTGATACCAGTGACTTCATCCAGCACCACACAGGGCCACCAGAAGTGACGGAACGACATTGAAGGAATCTTTCCATTACGACGTCAAACGTCTGTAATCTCGACAACTCAGTCCAAGATCGCCCATCCAGGGATCTAGCCGCGATCAGGAATCACTCTGCAAGGAAGGTATCGACTGATAAAAGAAGCACGAATTTTTTTGATAATTTAGCTCGAATCTACACTAGAATCTTCGCACGCTCCGACCCGTTTCTCTGCTTGAACCCCACCACCGCGCACCATGGCTCCCAAGAAAGCTGAGAAGGCTGGTGGCACCAAGAAGCCATCGGCTGCCAAGCAGGTCGAAGACAAGACATTTGGCATGAAAAACAAAAAGGGGGCGGTCGCTCAGAAAACGATTGCTCAGATGACCAGCAACCTCAAGAATGGCGTCAGTCCCGAGGAGAAAAAGAAACAAGCCGAAAGAGCTCAGCGAGAGAAGGAGAAGAAGGCAGCGGAAGAGGCTAAGAGAGAGGCTGCTCTGCTTCTGAACAAGCCGGCCCAGATACAAAAGGTTCCTTTCGGCGTCGATCCCAAGACTGTGGTGTGTATTTTCTACAAAAAGGGAGACTGTGAGAAGGGCAAGAAGTGCAAGTTCTCACACGACCTATCAATTGAACGCAAAACAGAAAAGAGGAACCTGTACTCAGATACAAGAGAAGCCGAGGAGGAAGAAAAGAAGAAGGAGACGTCTGCCGACTGGGACGAAGAACAATTGCGAAAGGTAGTTTTGTCCAAGAAGGGCAATCAAAAAACAACGACCGACAAGGTGTGCAAGTATTTCATATCGGCCATCGAGGATGGAAAATACGGTTGGTTTTGGATCTGCCCAAATGGTGGTGATAAGTGCATGTACAAGCATGCCTTGCCTCCGGGGTACGTATCACTATCTCATGTCGCTATCAAAAGAGTTTTGGCTAACTTGGTTGATGGCAGCTTCATCTTAAAGACTAAGGAACAGCGAGCTACAGAAAAGGCTCTCATGGACAAGTCGCCGCTCAAGACACTCACCTTGGAGGACTTCCTGGAATCTGAACGACACAAGCTTACCGGAACACTCACGCCAGTCACTCCAGAGACTTTTGCTAAGTGGAAGAAGGAACGTCTCGATAAGAAGGCGGCTGAAGAGCAACTTCGTAAGGCGAAGGATAACACAGGTCGTGCCCTGTTCGAGAGTGGCAACTGGCGTGATGAAGAGGACTCTGACGATGATGACGACGATGCTTGGAATTTGGAGAAACTGCGTCAAGAGACCGAGGCAATAAGGATTACGAAAGAAGAGCAGAGACTGGCTAGTACCAACGGACTTGAGACACCTTCAGCCACAGCGATAGCTGGGTCTGGGGACTCCGAGGAGCAGGTTACTGAGACCTCAGCAGCAGGAGCTGCCGTTGCTTGAGCTGGAGCAACACTGAGCATCGATCGAGGAAAAGAACTACTCCTAGTCCGTTCTTATGGCTTTGACTTGGTCAGGGGCAATTCCGAGCACTGCTAGGGCTCGCTTTTTGTTACCTCAACCGCGAGCACCTACTGTACGACTCCTCCCATGTCAGAAGATGTTAACAGGAGTCTAGGAACGTGAAGCACGTATTCCGGCCACGCCAGTGTTGTATAGAATACTCAGTCCGGCAATAGATAGCAAGCTGCGCTGTCTATGTTATCCGACTGGCAATCGTGTTGGCTGAAAGCATTATGTTGTTCGAAATTGTATATGGTATCATGATGTATGAAGTTGCGGCACTTCAATTTGGGCATAAATCCGGAGTTTGATTTTAGCTTAATTTCATACGGGATTTTGCGCTTTTTACGGCGAGCATGTGTAGCAACTACCTACCTAATGACCTACCTAGAGGGGGAGGGAGGTAGGTAGGTAGGTAGGTTAATCAATCGCGCCCCATGAGTGAATGTCTTGCTTACTAGGCCACCTACCTCCACAAGGCCTGGCTGTCAGGGAGCCAAACCTGTCTTCTCGGTGGACTGCTTGCTGTACTCTGTACTGTTGATGGACTGATGGACCGCACTTTTCATTAGCATCGATTACCAGCGCCCCTGGGTGAGGGGCAAGTGACGCCTCAAAACGCCACAAATGCGGTATGGATGGCAGAACGAGGTTTAAAACGGCGTAGATCTTTATCGCCATGTGCACTGTTGCGGGGAAAGCATGTGAGTGTTGCTTCTTGTGCAACAGGAAGCATGCTGTTCCTATGTCACTTCTCAAGGTTTCGGTCGTCTCTCTGTCTCACACACACTTTTTTCCCTCGGGCTGTACATGTAGAGTTGTGGTAGAAGATAATTTACGCAGTAGAGAGGGCGCGATGGAAGCGAAGCTGCCGCTCATGATGTTAGCGGTGGTGGTTCGTAAAGCATTCACTTCACATATACCCCTCTTCGAGCACAGAAACCGTCTGCTCTGCCTGACGGAATGTGATTGGATACCTTGCAGCGCCCACGAGGGGGGAGGAGGGGGGGCGAGCTTACGGTAGGCTCTTTAGTTGGAACGTAGCTTTGGGATGTTGGAATATCAGCCCAGATTCGATATTTGCTTAGAGTTTTGGTAGCGGCGCGGGAGTCGAATGGCACTTGACGGGGACCAAGGCCGGGAAACGGGTGGACAGGACTGCGGCAGTGAGGATGATGAGAATTGATGGGTGGGTAGAGGGGGCAGGACAGAGGATGAACGCGCAACGTGTGGCATGCAGTATACATGACGCTTTGCTCAATTGATGGGAGGCGACATGGACATGACGAGCATCAACGTTGACGATTGGGCGACTGGTGGCTGAGATTTGATGCATGTACGGAGTGCCAGTTAACCTGGGCACTTGGGTACTTGGGTACCAGTACCAGGGACCTAGATGGGCATGTCATGCTCTGAGATTGGCCAAAGCATGAAGTACCTACTCGGCATCTGAGGCAGGGGGGCCGCATGGCTCACCGTTCACGAAACACTGAGATTGGCATTCCGGGCTCCTACTATTGGACCGCGAACAGCTAGTTACCATCAAGACGTCTTGGAATCTGCAATTCTTCGCCTCTTCTCCCCAATAGCCAAAGATGGGCGGCGCCATCGCCAGTGTCGTTGGGCCTACAGCACCTGGCAAGGAAGTACCAGGGTACATAGGTACAACCCTACTCGACCAGGTATCCTGCTATTTTCAGGTACCGTACGGCACCGTGCCTGAGTGGGCCTAAACCGCCACCAACCGCCACCAACCGCCACCAACCGCCACCTACAGCCGAAGCTCGAAGCAGCTTGCCCCCCACACCCCTTCTTCCGTCTGGGCGTCATGCTCGGCATTGCAGGGTCGAGGCAAAGGAACTCCCGATTGCAATGGAGCACACAACTTCCACAACCGAACTTCGACGGACCCCTCACCACCACTCGACTCTAACTAGAACGCTGCTCAGTTAGCAACAAAACGCAAATCTCCCATCGCCAGTCATCGCATCACCTCATTCCTCATCGTCCGCTACCGCATATGATCTGAATCGAGCTACCCCGTCATAGCAGCTACCGTCTTCGAATTCACCATCGCGCTTCGGTGCCGATCAATCAACCCTCTCCCGATCGTGTTCATCCTGAACCACCACCATTCAAGGACGACACTGGCCAATTGATGTCATCTTGACTCTCGACATTGAGGTCGTGCTGCCGCCCCGCGCACACTCCAGACTCGCTGCTGATCTCGTCACTGCGTCGAGATCGCCGGGTCTGAACCGCGCGCGTGTGTGTGCCGTGGCCGTGGACCCGTGACACCTTCCCACTCGTCTACTCTCTGTGGATCACCCATCTGGTCTTTTCTTCTTCTTCTTCTTCTTCTTCTTCTTCTTCCTCTTCTCTTCTCTTCTCTCCAACTCTTCCTCATACGCCTCGCTGGTGTTCGGGCTTGCTGTAGCTGTGTTCCCATTCGACTGGGGCACGGGGACGAGTGCTCCTGGATTCTCCTCCAAAGCATGACTGTGGATGCAAGGCATGATCAGCAGCAAGATGTCCCAGGCCGTCTTACCACCTCAGCAGTCATGCCTTCAACCACTCGCGGACGGGATCAGGCAAACTTATTTGTCAAGCGTTATCGGACTGAAATAGCTGCCAGCTCGTCCAGCGTCTTTTCCACCCTGACCGCCTTTCCTCTCGACAGTGTCAAGACCCGGATGCAGACGTATCAGTATAACGGCTTCACCGACTGTGTCAAGCATACCTATCGCACCGAACACCTTGCTGGCTTCTTTCGAGGTACTCCCCCTCCCCCAAACTGGCTGGGTCATCTGACTAGGGACAGTTGGCACTGACGTTTCTTTGCTCTCTAGGTGTAATGGCCCCAATGGCCAGCATTACCCTCGTCCGAACAGTCTCTTTTTCTATATACCAGCGGGCAAAGTATGCATATGCTGCATGGGTCAAGAAGAACATGGGTTACGACATCCTGCGCCATGTGAACAAGGCCGGCACTTACCCGAATTTTTACTCGGTAGCTTGTTTCGGGGCCGCTGGTGCCACAGCTGGATCACTCATCACCTTCATTGCCTGCCCTTTCGAGTTGGCCAAGCTCAGCGCGCAAGTCTCTGTTTTGTTGGCCGAGAGAGCGGGCAATTGCCAAAAGAGCAAAGCTGTTGCGACAAGCTATCAGAACAAGGGTACTTTGAGAACCATGTCAAATATCGTAAAACACAGGGGAATCTTGGGACTCTACACGGGCTTTCAATTGCATTTGTGTAAGTGATCCCAAGAAACCGGCCTGTTGGCGTATGTTGAAGGCAAAACAGCCGAACTAATGCATCCGTACACAAATAGTGCGGGACACTCTTGGTACCGGCATCTACTTTATGGTGTACGAGAGTGGGAAACAACTTGGAACAACCATAGCTGGAGACAACCCGAACAATAACAAGTTGGCGGTGGTGACAGCCGGCGGCATGTGTGGACTTGTGTCCTGGGCAATGATATGTCAGTGTATATCCCAAAGCATATATTCCACTCAGCTAAATCTCGCCTTCATCTTCGTACCCGAATGCAAGGCTAACTCCCAGCAGATCCCATCGACTCCGCCAAAAGCATATATCAGCGAAACTCGCTCCTGCACTCCCGCGGGGAGAAAGTCGAGCCCGCACCCAAGATCGAGTTCTTCAAGCGCCACATGTACCGTGGCCTCGGCGTCTCCATGAGCCGTTCCTGTCTCGTCAACGCAATCTTCTTCTCGTCCTTTGAGTTTGTCAAGAAGCGTATCGAGACGCTGTACGACGAGGAGAACAGTCCCACCAAGCCAAAGACACTGTAACAACAGCAATATTCCAACAACAAGGCAACAGATACGAGTTTAGTAGTCGGTCGTCCTGTCCATCTCAGAACCCGGCAGCTGGATATCCTCCTGTTTCAGCTTCATTTTTTTCTTCTCAACTTTTTTTTTTTTTTTTTTTTTTTTTTTTTTTTTTTTTAAAATCAAGAGTTCTTGGATTGGTTTTCCATTTCTTG